>JASCYN010000149.1:30485924-30586707 GCA_030408155.1 Lophura swinhoii
CCAGACATGCCACATTTTTCCCAAATATATCACATCTTCTCCAAGAAATACCAGGGTTCCCCCTTGAATTAGGACCTTCTCACCCACAAAAACCTGTTCTATCCCCAAAAGAGGACAGTTTCTTCCAGAAAGGCTACATTTCTACCAAATAGATCACATCTTCTCCAAGAAATACCTCGTTTCCCCCTTCAAATAGGACCTTTTCCCCAAAAAAACCTCTTTTATCCCCAAAAGAGGACAGTTTCTTCCAGGAATGCCAGATTTCTCCCAAATATATCACATCTTCTCCAAGAAATTCCAGCTTTCCCCCTTCAAATAGGACCTTTTGACCCACAAATACCTCTTTTATCCCCAAAAGAGGACAGTTTCTTCCAGAAATGCCACATTTCTCCCAAATATATCACATCTTCTCCAAGAAATACCAGGTTTCCCCCTTCAAATAGGACCTTTTCAACCACTAATACCTCTTTTATCCCCAAAAGAGGACAGTTTCTTCCAGAAATGCCACATTTCTCCCAAATAGATCACATCTTCTCCAAGAAATGCCAGGATTCCTCCTGAAAGAGGACCTTCTCACCCAAAACTACCAGCCTTCTCCCCCAAATTGGACATTTTCTTCCAGACATGCCACATTTCTCCCAAATAGATCACATCTTCTCCAAGAAATAACAGGATTCCTCCTGAAATAGGACCTTCTCACCGAAAACTACCAGCCTTCTCCCCCCAAATAGGACAGTTTCTTCCAGAAATGCCACATTTCTCCCAAATAGATCACATCTTCTCCATGAAATACCAGCTTTCCCCCTTCAAATAGGACCTTTTCTCCCACAAATACCTGTTTTATCCCCCAAATAGGACAGTTTCTTCCACACATGCCACATTTCTCCCAAATACATCACCTCTTCTCCAAGAAATACCAGCATTCCCCCTTCAAATAGGAACTTTTCACCCACAAATACCTGTTTTATCCCCAAAAGACGACAGTTTCTTCCAGAAATGCCACATTTCTCCCAAATAGATCACATCTTCTCCAAGAAATACCACGTTTCCCCCTTCAAATAGGACCTTTTCTCTCACTAATACCTGTTTTATCCCCAAAAGAGGACAGTTTCTTCCAGACATGCCACATTTCTCCCAAATAGATCACATCTTCTCCAAGAAATACCAGGTTTCCCCCTTCAAATAGGACCTTTTCAACCACTAATACCTCTTTTATCCCCAAAAGAGGACAGTTTCTTCCAGACATGCCACATTTCTCCCAAATATATCACATCTTCTCCAAGAAATACCACGTTTCCCCCTTAATATAGGACCTTTTCACCCACAAATACCTCTTTTATCCCCAAAAGAGGACAGTTTCTTCCAGAAATGCCACATTTATCCCAAATATATCACATCTTCTCCAAGAAATGCCAGGATTCCTCCTGAAATAGGACCTTCTCACCCAAAACAACCAGCCTTCTCCCCCCAAATTGGACATTTTCTTCCAGAAATGCCACATTTCTCCCAAATAGATCACATCTTCTCCAAGAAATACCAGGATTCCTCCTGAAATAGGACCTTCTCACCGAAAACTACCAGCCTTCTCCGCCCAGATTGGACATTTTCTTCCAGACATGCCACATTTCTCCCAAATAGATCACATCTTCTCCAAGAAATACCAGCCTTCCCCCTTCAAATAGGACCTTTTCTCCCACAAATACCTGTTTGATCCCCCAAATAGGACAGTTTCTTCCAGACATGCCACATTACTCCCAAATAGATCACATCTTCTCCAAGAAATACCAGGGTTCCCCCTTCAAATAGGACCTTTTCACCCACAAATACCTCTTTTATCCCCAAAATAGGACAGTTTCTTCCAGACATGCCACATTTCTCCCAAATATATCACATCTTCTCCAAGAAATACCAGAGTTCCCCCTTCAAATAGGACCTTTTCACCCACAAATACCTCTTTTATCCCCAAAATAGGACAGTTTCTTCCAGAAATGCCACATTTCTCCCAAATATATCACATCTTCTCCAAGAAATACCAGGTTTCCCCCTTCAAATAGGACCTTATCACCCACAAATACCTCTTTTATCCCCAAAATAGGACAGTTTCTTCCAGACATGCCACATTTCTCCCTAATATATCACATCTTCTCCAAGAAATAACAGGTTTCCCCCTTCAAATACAACGTTTTCACCCACAAATACCTGTTTTATCCCCAAAAGAGGACCGTTTCTTCCAGGAATGCCACATTTCTCCCAAATATATCACATCTTCTTCAAGAAATACCAGGTTTCCCCCTTCAAATAGGACCTTTTCACCCACAAATAGCTGTTTTATCCCCAAAATAGGACAGTTTCTTCCAGAAAGGTCACATTTCTCCCAAATATATCACATCTTCTCCAAGAAATACCAGGTTTCCCCCTTCAAATAGGACCTTTTCAACCACTAATACCTCTTTTATCCCCAAAAGAGGACAGTTTCTTCCGGAAAGGCCACATTTATCCCAAATATATCACATCTTCTCAAAGAAATGCCAGGATTCCTCCTGAAATAGGACCTTCTCACCCAAAACTACCAGCCTTCTCTCCCCAAATTGGACATTTTCTTCCAGAAATGCCACATTTCTCCCAAATAGATCACATCTTCTCCAAGAAATACCAGGATTCCTCCTGAAATAGGACCTTCTCACCCACAACTACCAGCCTTCTCCCCCCAAATTGGACATTTTCTTCCAGAAATGCCACATTTCTCCCAAATAGATCACATCTTCTCCAAGAAATACCAGCTTTCCCCCTTCAAATAGGACCTTTTCTCCCACAAATACCTGTTTTATCCCCAAAAGAGGACAGTTTCTTCCAGAAATGCCACATTTCTCCCAAATATATCACATCTTCTCCAAGAAATACCAGGGTTCCCCCTTCAAATAGGACCTTTTCACCCACAAATACCTCTTTTATCCCCAAAAGAGTACAGCTCCTTCCAGACATGCCACATTTCTCCCGAATATATCACATCTTCTCCAAGAAATTCCAGGTTTCCCCCTTCAAATAGGACCTTTTCTCCACTAATACCTCTTGTATCCCCAAAAGAGGACAGTTTCTTCCAGACATGCCACATTTCTCCCAAATATATCACATCTTCTCCAAGAAATACCAGGTTTCCCCCTTCAAATAGGAACTTTTCACCCACAAATACCTGTTTCATCCCCAAAATACGACAGTTTCTTCCAGAAATGCCACATTTCTCCCAAATAGATCACATCTTCTCCAAGAAATACCATGTTTCCCCCTTCAAATAGGACCTTTTCACCCACAAATACCTCTTTTATCCCCAAAAGAGGACAGTTTCTTCCAGGAATGACAGATTTCTCCCAAATATATCACATCTTCTCCAAGAAATACCAGGGTTCCCCCTTCAAATCGGACCTTTTCTCCCACAAATACCTCTTTTATCCCCAGAAGAGGACAGTTTCTTCCAGAAATGCCACATTTCTCCCAAATATATCACATCTTCTCCAAGAAATACCAGGATTCCTCCTGAAAGAGTACCTTTTCTCCCACAAATACCAGCCTTCTCCCCCCAAACAGGGCAGTTTCTTCCAGAAATGCCACATTTCTCCCGAACATATCACATCTTCTCCAAGAAATACCAGGTTTCCCCCTTCAAATAGGACCTTTAAACCCACAAATACCTCTTTTATCCCCAAAAGAGGACATTTTCTTCCAGAAAGGCCACATTTCTCCCAAATATATCACATCTTCTCCAAGAAATACCAGCTTTCCCCCTAGAAATACGACCTTGTCACCCACAAATACCTCTATGGTCCTCAAAAGAGGACAGTTTCTTCCAGAAATGCCACATTTCTCCCAAATATATCACATCTTCTCCAAGAAATACCAGGTTTCCCCCTTCAAATAGGACCTTTTCACCCACAAATACCTCCATTATCCCCAAAATAGGACAGTTTCTTCCTGACATGCCACATTTCTCCCAAATAGATCACATCTTCTCCAAGAAATACCAGCTTTCCCCCTTCAAATAGGACCTTTTCACCCACAAATACCTCTTTTATCCCCAAAAGAGGACAGTTTCTTCCAGACATGCCACATTTCTCCCAAACATATCACATCTTCTCCATGAAATACCAGCTTTCCCACTTCAAATAGGACCTATTCTCCCACAAATACCTGTTTTATCCCCAAAATAGGACAGTTTCTGCCAGACATGCCACATTTCTCCCAAATATATCACATCTTCTCCAAGAAATACCAGGTTTCCCCCTTCAAATAGGACCTTTTCACCCACAAATACCTCTTTTATCCCCAAAATACGACAGTTTCTTCCAGACATGCCACATTTCTCCCAAATATATCACATCTTTTCCAAGAAATACCAGGGTTCCCCCTGGAAATAGGACCTTTTCAACCACAAATACCTCTTTTATCCCCAAAATAGGACAGTTTCTTCCTGACATGCCACATTTCTCCCAAATAGATCACATCTTCTCCAAGAAATACCAGCTTTCCCCCTTCAAATAGGACCTTTTCAAACACAAATACCTGTTTTATCCCCAAAAGAGGACAGTTTCTTCCAGAAAGGCCACATTTCTCCCAAATATATCACATCTTCTCTAAGAAATACCAGGATTCCTCCTGAAATAGGACCTTCTCACCCACAACTACCAGCCGTCTCCCCACAAATTGGACATTTTCTTCCAGAAATGCCAGATTTCTCCAAAATATATCACATCTTCTCCAAGAAATACCACGTTTCCCCCTTCAGATAGGACCTTTTCACCCACAAATACCTCTTTTATCCCCAAAAGAGGACAGTTTCTTCCAGAAATGCAACATTTCTCCCAAATATACCACATCTTCTCCAAGAAATACCAGGTTTACCCCTTCAAATAGGACCTTTTCTCCATGAAATTCCTCTTTTATCCCCAAAAGAGGACATTTTCTTCCAGAAATGCCACATTTCTCCCAAATAGATCACATCTTCTCCAAGAAATACCAGGTTTCCCCCTTCAAATACGACCTCTTCAACCACTAATACCTCTTTTATCCCCAAAATAGGACAGTTTCTTCCAGAAATGCCACATTTCTCCCAAATATATCACTTCTTCACCGAGAAATGCCAGGATTCCTCCTGAAATAGGACCTTCTCACCCAAAACTACCAGCCTTCTCCCCCCAAATTGGACATTTTCTTCCAGAAAGGCCACATTTCTCCCAAGCATATCACATCTTCTCCAAGAAATACCAGGATTCCTCCTGAAATAGGACCTTCTCACCGAAAACTACCAGCCTTCTCCGCCCAGATTGGACATTTTCTTCCAGACATGCCACATTTCTCCCAAATAGATCACATCTTCTCCAAGAAATACCAGCCTTCCCCCTTCAAATAGGACCTTTAAACCCACAAATACCTCTTTTATCCCCAAAAGAGGACATTTTCTTCCAGAAAGGCCACATTTCTCCCAAATATATCACATCTTCTCCAAGAAATACCAGCTTTCCCCCTAGAAATACGACCTTGTCACCCACAAATACCTCTATGGTCCTCAAAAGAGGACAGTTTCTTCCAGAAATGCCACATTTCTCCCAAATATATCACATCTTCTCCAAGAAATACCAGGTTTCCCCCTTCAAATAGGACCTTTTCACCCACAAATACCTCCATTATCCCCAAAATAGGACAGTTTCTTCCTGACATGCCACATTTCTCCCAAATAGATCACATCTTCTCCAAGAAATACCAGCTTTCCCCCTTCAAATAGGACCTTTTCACCCACAAATACCTCTTTTATCCCCAAAAGAGGACAGTTTCTTCCAGACATGCCACATTTCTCCCAAACATATCACATCTTCTCCATGAAATACCAGCTTTCCCACTTCAAATAGGACCTATTCTCCCACAAATACCTGTTTTATCCCCAAAATAGGACAGTTTCTGCCAGACATGCCACATTTCTCCCAAATATATCACATCTTCTCCAAGAAATACCAGGTTTCCCCCTTCAAATAGGACCTTTTCACCCACAAATACCTCTTTTATCCCCAAAATACGACAGTTTCTTCCAGACATGCCACATTTCTCCCAAATATATCACATCTTTTCCAAGAAATACCAGGGTTCCCCCTGGAAATAGGACCTTTTCAACCACAAATACCTCTTTTATCCCCAAAATAGGACAGTTTCTTCCTGACATGCCACATTTCTCCCAAATAGATCACATCTTCTCCAAGAAATACCAGCTTTCCCCCTTCAAATAGGACCTTTTCAAACACAAATACCTGTTTTATCCCCAAAAGAGGACAGTTTCTTCCAGAAAGGCCACATTTCTCCCAAATATATCACATCTTCTCTAAGAAATACCAGGATTCCTCCTGAAATAGGACCTTCTCACCCACAACTACCAGCCGTCTCCCCACAAATTGGACATTTTCTTCCAGAAATGCCAGATTTCTCCAAAATATATCACATCTTCTCCAAGAAATACCACGTTTCCCCCTTCAGATAGGACCTTTTCACCCACAAATACCTCTTTTATCCCCAAAAGAGGACAGTTTCTTCCAGAAATGCAACATTTCTCCCAAATATACCACATCTTCTCCAAGAAATACCAGGTTTACCCCTTCAAATAGGACCTTTTCTCCATGAAATTCCTCTTTTATCCCCAAAAGAGGACATTTTCTTCCAGAAATGCCACATTTCTCCCAAATAGATCACATCTTCTCCAAGAAATACCAGGTTTCCCCCTTCAAATACGACCTCTTCAACCACTAATACCTCTTTTATCCCCAAAATAGGACAGTTTCTTCCAGAAATGCCACATTTCTCCCAAATATATCACTTCTTCACCGAGAAATGCCAGGATTCCTCCTGAAATAGGACCTTCTCACCCAAAACTACCAGCCTTCTCCCCCCAAATTGGACATCTTCTTCCAGAAAGGCCACATTTCTCCCAAGCATATCACATCTTCTCCAAGAAATACCAGGATTCCTCCTGAAATAGGACCTTCTCACCGAAAACTACCAGCCTTATCCCCCCAAATTGGACATTTTCTTCCAGACATGCCACATTTCTCCCAAATAGATCACATCTTCTCCAAGAAATACCAGCTTTCCCCCTTCAAATAGGACCTTTTCTCCCACAAATACCTGTTCTATAGCCGAAATAGGACAGTTTCTTCCAGAAATGCCACATTTCTCCCAAATATATCACATCTTCTCCAAGAAATAACAGCTTTCCCCCTTCAAATAGGACCTTTTCACCCACAAATACCTGTCTGATCGCCAAAATAGGACAGCTTCTTCCAGACATGCCACATTTCTCCCAAATATATCACATCTTCTCCAAGAAATACCAGGTTTCCCCCTTCAAATAGGACCTTATCACCCACAAATACCACTTTTATCCCCAAAAGAGGACAGTTTCTTCCAGAAATGCCAGATTTCTCCCAAATAGATCACATCTTCTCCAAGAAACACCAGGTTTCCCCCTTCAAATAGGACCTTTTCAACCACAAATACCTGTTTTATGCCCAAAATACGACAGTTTCTTCCAGAAATGGCACATTTCTCCCAAATATATCACATCTTCTCCAAGAAATACCAGGATTCCCCCTAGAAATAGGACCTTTTCTCCATGAAATACCTCTTTTATCCCCAAAAGAGGACATTTTCTTCCAGAAATGCCACATTTCTCCCAAATATATCACATCTTCTTCAAGAAATACCAGGTTTCCCCCTTCAAATAGGACCTTTTCAACCACTAATACCTCTTTTATCCCCAAAAGAGGACAGTTTCTTCCAGACATGCCACATTTCTCCCAAATATATCACATCTTCTCCAAGAAATACCACGTTTCCCCCTTCAAATAGGACCTTTTCAACCACAAATACCTCTTATATCCCCAAAATAGGACAGTTTCTTCAAGAAATGCCAGATTTCTCCCAAATATATCACATCTTCTCCAAGAAATACCAGGATTCCTCCTGAAATAGGACCTTCTCACTGAAAACTACCAGCCTTCTCCCCCCAAATTGGACATTTTCTTCCAGAAATGCCACATTTCTCCCAAATAGATCACATCTTCTCCAAGAAATACCAGGTTTCCCCCTTCAAATAGGACCTTTTCTCCCACAAATACCTGTTTTATCCCCAAAAGAGGACAGTTTCTTCCAGAAATGCCACATTTCTCCCAAATATATCACATCTTCTCCATGAAATACCAGCTTTCCCCTTTCAAATAGGACCTTTTCACCCACAAATACCTGTTTTATCCCCAAAATAGGACAGCTTCTTCCAGACATGCCACATTTCTCCCAAATATATCACATCTTCTCCAAGAAATACCAGCATTCCCCCTTCAAATAGGACCTTATCACCCACAAATACCTCTTTTATCCCCAGAAGAGGACAGTTTCTTCCAGAAATGCCACATTTCTCCCAAATAGATCACATCTTCTCCAAGAAATACCATGTTTCCCCCTTCAAATAGGACCTTTTCACCCTCACATACCTCTTTTATCCCCAAAAGAGGACAGTTTCTTCCAGACATGCCACATTTCTCCCAAATATATCACATCTTCTCCAAGAAATACCAGGGTTCCCCCTTCAAATAGGACCTTTTCACCCACAAATACCTCTTTTATACCCAAAATAGGACAGTTTCTTCCAGAAATGCCAGATTTCTCCCAAATATATCGCATCTTCTCCAAGAAATACCAGCTTTCCCCCTTCAAATAGGACCTTTTCTCCCAGAAATACCTGTTTTATCCCCAAAAGAGGACAGTTTCTTCCAGAAAGGCCACATTTCTCCCAAATATATCACATCTTCTCCAAGAAATACCAGGATTCCTCCTGAAATAGGACCTTCTCACCCACAACTACCAGCCTTCTCCCCACAAATTGGACATTTTCTTCCAGAAATGCCACATTTCTCCCAAATAGATCACATCTTCTCCAAGAAATACCACGTTTCCCCCTTCAGATAGGACCTTTTCACCCACAAATACCTCTTTTATCCCCAAAAGAGGACAGTTTCTTCCAGAAATGCCACATTTCTCCCAAATAGATCACATCTTCTCCGAGAAATAACAGGTTTCCCCCTTCAAATAGGACCTTTTCACCCACAAATACCTCTTTTATCCCCAAAAGAGGACAGTTTCTTCCAGAAATGCCAGATTTCTCCCAAATAGATCACATCTTCTCCAAGAAATACCACGTTTCCCCCTTCAAATAGGACCTTTTCACCCACAAATACCTGTTTGATCCCCAAATAGGACAGTTTCTTCCAGAAATGCCACATTTCTCCCAAATACATCACATCTTCTCCAAGAAATACCAGGTTTCCCCCTTCAAATAGGAACTTTTCACCCACAAATACCTGTTTTATCCCCAAAATAGGACAGTTTCTTCCAGACATGCCACATTTCTCCCAAATAGATCACATCTTCTCCAAGAAATAACACGTTTCCCCCTTCAAATAGGACCTTTTCTCCCACAAATACCTGTTTTATCCCCAAAATAGGACAGTTTCTGCCAGAAATGCCACATTTCTCCCAAATAGATCACATCTTCTCCAAGAAATACCACGTTTCCCCCTTCAAATAGGACCTTTTCACCCACAAATACCTCTTTTATCCCCAAAAGAGGACAGTTTCTTCCAGAAAGGCCACATTTCTCCCAAATATATCACATCTCCTCCAAGAAATACCAGGATTCCTCCTGAAATAGGAACTTTTCTCCCACAAATACCACCCTTCTCCCCCCAAATAGGACAGCGTCTTCCAGACATGCCACATTTCTCCCAAATATATCACATCTTCTCCAAGAAATACCAGGTTTCCCCCTTGAATTAGGACCTTCTCACCCACAAATACCTGTTCTATCCCCAAAAGAGGACAGTTTCTTCCAGAAAGGCCACATTTCTCCCGAATATATCACATCTTCTCCAAGAAATACCACGTTTCCCCCTTCAAATAGGACCTTTTCCCCAAAAAACCTCTTTTATCCCCAAAAGAGGACAGTTTCTTCCAGGAATGCCAGATTTCTCCCAAATATATCACATCTTCTCCAAGAAATACCACGTTTCCCCCTTCAAATAGGACCTTTTCAACCACTAATACCTCTTTTATCCCCAAAAGTGGACAGTTTCTGCCAGACATGCCACATTTGTCCCAAATATATCACATCTTCTCCAAGAAATACCAGGTTTCCCCCTTCAAATAGGACCTTTTCACCCACAAATACCTCTTTATCTCCAAAATAGGACAGTTTTTTCCAGACATGCCACATTTCTCCCAAATATATCACATCTTCTCCAAGAAATACCTGCATTCCCCCTTCAAATAGGACCTTTTCTCCCCCAAATACCAGCCTTCTCCCCCCAAATAGGACAGTTTCTTCCTGAGATGCCACATTTCTCCCAAACATATCACATCTTCTCCAAGAAATACCACGTTTCCCCATTCAAATAGGACCTTTTCACCCACAAATACCTGTTTTATCCCCAAAAGAGGACAGTTTCTTCCAGAAATGCCACATTTCTCCCAAATATATCACATCTTCTCCAAGAAATACCTGCTTTCCCCCTTCAAATAGGACCTTTTCACTCACTAATAGCAGGCTTCTCCCCCATAAGAGGACAGTTTCTTCCAGAAATGCCACATTTCTCCCAAATATATCACATCTTCTCCAAGAAATACCACGTTTCCCCCTTCAAATAGGACCTTTCCACCCACAAATACCTCTTTGATCCCCAAAATAGGACAGTTTCTTCCAGACATGCCACATTTCTCCCAAATATATCACATCTTCTCCAAGAAATACCAGGGTTCCCCCTTCAAATAGGACCTTTTCACCCACAAATACCTGTTTTATCCCCAAAACAGGACACTTTCTTCCAGAAATGCCACATTTCTCCCAAATAGATCACATCTTCTCCAAGAAATACCAGGTTTCCCCCTTCAAATAGGACCTTTTCACCCACAAATACCTCCATTATCCCCAAAATAGGACACTTTCTTCCAGACATGCCACATTTCTCCCAAATAGATCACATCTTCTCCAAGAAATACCAGCTTTCCCACTTCAAATAGGACCTTTTCACCCACAAATACCTCTTTTATCCCCAAAAGAGGACAGTTTCTTCCAGAAATGCCATATTTCTCCCAAACATATCACATCTTCTCCAAGAAATACCAGGTTTCCCCCTTCAAATAGGACCTTTTCACCCACAAATACCTGTTTTATCCCCAAAAGAGGACAGTTTCTTCCAGACATGCCACAATTCTCCCAAACCTATCACATCTCCTCCAAGAAATACCAGGATTCCTCCTGAAATAGGAACTTTTCTCCCAAAAATACCACCCTTCTCCCCCCAAATAGGACATTTTCTTCCAGACATGCCACATTTCTATCAAATATATCACATCTTCTCCAAGAAATACCAGGTTTTCCCCTGGAAATAGGACCTTTTCACCCAAAAATACCTTTTCTATCCTCGTAAGAGGACAGTTTCTTCCAGACATGCCACATTTCTCCCACAAATATATCACATCTTCTCCAAGAAATACCACGTTTCCCCTTCAAATAGGACCTTCTCACCCACAAATACCTCTTTTATCCCCAAAAGAGGACAGTTTCTTCCAGGAATGCCAGATTTCACCCAAATATATCACATCTTCTCCAAGAAATACCACGTTTCCCCCTTCAAATAGGACCTTCTCACCCACAAATACCTCTTTTATCCCCAAATTGGACAGTTTTTTCCAGACATGCCACATTTCTCCCAAATATATCACCTCTTCTCCAAGAAATACCAGGTTTCCCCCTTCAAATAGGACCTTTTCAACCACTAATACCTCTTTTATCCCCAAAAGAGGACAGTTTCTTCCAGAAATGCCACATTTCTCCCAAATATATCACATCTTCTCCAGGAAATGCCAGGATTCCTTCTGAAATAGGACCTTCTCACCCAAAACTACCAGCCTTCTCCCCCCAAATTGGACATTTTCTTCCAGAAAGGCCAGATTTCTCCCAAATATATCACATCTTCTCCAAGAAATACCAGGATTCCTCCTGAAATAGGACCTTCTCACCGAAAACTACCAGCGTTCTCCCCCCAAATTGGACATTTTCTTCCAGAGAGGCCACATTTCTCCAAAATAGATCACATCTTCTCCAAGAAATACCAGCTTTCCCCCTTCAAATAGGACCTCTTCACCCACAAATACCTGTTTTATCCCCCAAATAGGACAGTTTCTTCCAGGAATGCCACATTTCTCCCAAATATATCACATCTTCTCCAAGAAATACCAGGTTTCCCCCTTCAAATAGGACCTTTTCACCCACAAATACCTGTTTTATCCCCAAAAGTGCACAGTTTCTTCCAGAAATGCCACATTTCTCCCAAATATATCACATCTTCTCCAAGAAATACCAGCTTTCCCCCTTCAAATAGGACCTTATCACCCACAAATACCTCTTTTATCCCCAAAAGAGGACAGTTTCTTCCAGAAAGGCCACATTTCTCCCAAATATACCACATCTTCTCCAAGAAATACCTGCTTTCCCCCTTCAAATAGGACCTTTTCACCCACAAATACCTGTTTTATCCCCAAAACAGGACAGTTTCTTCCAGAAATGCCACATTTCTCCCAAATATATCACATCTTCTCCAAGAAATACCAGGATTCCTCCTGAAATAGGACATTCTCACCCAAAACTACCAGACTTCTCCCCCCAAATTGGACATTTTCTTCCATAAATGCCTCATTTCTCCCAAATATATCACATCTTCTCCAAGAAATACCAGGATTCCTCCTGAAATAGGACCTTCTCACCGAAAAATACCAGCCTTCTCCCCCCAGATTGGACATTTTCTTCCAGACATGCCACATTTCTCCCAAATAGATCACATCTTCTCCAAGAAATACCAGCCTTCCCCCTTCAAATAGGACCTTTTCTCCCACAAATACCTGTTTTATCCCCCAAATAGGACAGTTTCTTCCAGACATGCCACATTTCTCCCAAATATATCACATCTTCTCCAAGAAATACCAGGTTTCCCCCTTCAAATAGGACCTTTTCACCCACAAATACCTGTTTTATCCCCAAAATAGGACAGCTTCTTCCAGACATGCCACATTTCTCCCAAATATATCACATCTTCTCCAAGAAATACCAGAGTTCCCCCTTCAAATAGGAACTTATCACCCACAAATACCTCTTTTATCCCCAAAAGAGGACAGTTTCTTCCAGAAATGCCACATTTCTCCCAAATAGATCACATCTTCTCCAAGAAATACCACGTTTCCCCCTTCAAATAGGACCTTTTCAACCACAAATACCTCTTATATCCCCAAAAGAGGACCGTTTCTTCCAGGAATGCCACATTTCTCCCAAATATATCACATCTTCTCCAAGAAATACCACGTTTCCCCCTTCAAATACAACGTTTTCACCCACAAATACCTGTTTTATCCCCAAAATAGGACAGTTTCTTCCAGAAAGGTCACATTTCTCCCTAATATATCACATCTTCTCCAAGAAATACCAGCTTTCCCCCTTCAAATAGGACCTTTTCTCCCACAAATACCTGTTTGATCCCCAAAAGAGGACAGTTTCTTCCAGACATGCCACATTTCTCCCAAATAGATCACATCTTCTCCAAGAAATACCAGCTTTCCCCCTTCAAATAGGACCTTTTCACCCAAAAATACCTCTTTTATCCCCAAAAGAGGACAGTTTCTTCCAGAAAGGCCACATTTCTCCCAAGCATATCACATCTCCTCCAAGAAATACCAGGATTCCTCCTGAAATAGGAACTTTTCTCCCACAAATACCACCCTTCTCCCCCCAAATAGGACATTTTCTTCCAGACATGCCACATTTCTCCCAAATATATCACATCTTCTCCAAGAAATACCAGGTTTCCCCCTTGAATTAGGACCTTCTCACCCACAAATACCTGTTCTATCCCCAAAAGAGGACAGTTTCTTCCAGAAATGCCACATTTCTCCCAAATACATCACATCTTCTCCAAGAAATACCACGTTTCCCCCTTCAAATAGGACCTTTTCCCCAAAAAAACCTCTTTTATCCCCAAAATAGGACAGTTTCTTCCAGGAATGCCAGATTTCTCCCAAATAGATCACATCTTCTCCAAGAAATAACAGCTTTCACCCTTCAAATAGGACCTTTTCACCCACAAATACCTCTTTTATCCCCAAAAGAGGACAGTTTCTTCCAGAAATGCCACATTTCTCCCAAATAGATCACATCTTCTCCAAGAAATACCAGGTTTCCCCCTTCAAATAGGACCTTTTCAACCACTAATACCTCTTTTATCCCCAAAAGAGGACAGTTTCTTCCAGACATGCCACATTTCTCCCAAGTATATCACATCTTCTCCAAGAAATGCCAGGATTCCTCCTGAAAGAGGACCTTCTCACCCAAAACTACCAGCCTTCTCCCCCCAAATTGGACATTTTCTTCCAGACATGCCACATTTCTCCCAAATAGATCACATCTTTTCCAAGAAATAACAGGATTCCTCCTGAAATAGGACCTTCTCACCGAAAACTACCAGCCTTCTCCCCCCAAATTGGACATTTTCTTCCAGAAATGCCACATTTCTCCCAAATAGATCACATCTTCTCCATGAAATACCAGCTTTCCCCCTTCAAATAGGACCTTTTCTCCCACAAATACCTGTTTTATCCCCCAAATAGGACAGTTTCTGCCACACATGCCACATTTCTCCCAAATATATCACATCTTCTCCAAGAAATACCAGCATTCCCCCTTCAAATAGGAACTTTTCACCCACAAATACCTGTTTTATCCCGAAAATAGGACAGTTTCTTCCAGAAATGCCACATTTCTCCCAAATATATCACATCTTCTCCAAGAAATACCAGCCTTCCCAATTCAAATAGGACCTCTACAACCACAAAAAATTCTTTTATCCCCAAAAGAGGACAGTTTCTTCCAGAAATGCCATATTTCTCCCAAACATATCACATCATCTCCAAGAAATAACAGGTTTCCCCCTTCAAATAGGACATTTTCACCCACAAATACCTGTTTTATCCCCAAAAGAGGACAGTTTCTTCCAGACATGCCACATTTCTCCCAAATATATCACATCTTCTCCAAGAAATACCAGCTTTCCCCCTTCAAATAGGACCTTTTCACCCGCAAATACCTCTTTTATCCCCAAAAGAGGACAGTTTCTTCCAGAAATGCCACATTTCTCCCAAACATATCACATCTCCTCCAAGAAATACCAGGATTCCTCCTGAAATAGGACCTTTTCTCCCACAAGTACCAGCCTTCTCCCCCCAAATAGGACATTTTCTTCCAGAAATGCCACATTTCTCCCAAATATATCACATCTTCTCCAAGAAATACCAGGTTTTCCCCTGGAAATAGGACCTTTTCACCCACACATACCTCTTTTATCCCCAAAAGAGGACAGTTTTTTCCAGACATGCCACATTTCTCCCAAATAGATCACATCTTCTCCAAGAAATACCATGGTTCCCCCTTCAAATAGGACCTTTTCACCCACAAATACCTCTTTTATCCCCAAAAGAGGACAGTTTCTTCCAGAAATGCCACATTTCTCCCAAATAGATCACATCTTCTCCAAGAAATACCAGGGTTCCCCCTTCAAATAGGACCTTTTCACCCACAAATACCTCTTTTATCCCCAAAAGAGGACAGTTTCTTCCAGACATGCCACATTTCTCCCAAATATATCACATCTTCTCCAAGAAATAACAGGTTTCCCCCTGGAAATAGGACCTTTTCAACCACTAATACCTCTTTTATCCCCAAAAGAGGACAGTTTCTTCCGGAAAGGCCACATTTATCCCAAATATATCACATCTTCTCCAAGAAATGCCAGGATTCCTCCTGAAATAGGACCTTCTCACCCAAAACTACCAGCCTTCTCCCACCAAATTGGACATTTTCATCCAGAAAGGCCACATTTCTCCCAAACATATCTCATCTTCTCCAAGAAATACCAGGATTCCTCCTGAAATAGGACCTTCTCACCGAAAAATACCAGCCTTCTCCCCCCAGATTGGACATTTTCTTCCAGACATGCCACATTTCTCCCAAATAGATCACATCTTCTACAAGAAATACCTGCCTTCCCCCTTCAAATAGGACCTTTTCTCCCACAAATACCTGTTTGATCCCCAAAAGAGGACAGTTTCTTCCAGACATGCCACATTTCTCCCAAATAGATCACATCTTCTCCAAGAAATACCAGCTTTCCCCCTTCAAATAGGACCTTTTCACCCAAAAATACCTCTTTTATCCCCAAAAGAGGACAGTTTCTTCCAGAAAGGCCACATTTCTCCCAAGCATATCACATCTCCTCCAAGAAATACCAGGATTCCTCCTGAAATAGGAACTTTTCTCCCACAAATACCACCCTTCTCCCCCCAAATAGGACATTTTCTTCCAGACATGCCACATTTCTCCCAAATATATCACATCTTCTCCAAGAAATACCAGGTTTCCCCCTTGAATTAGGACCTTCTCACCCACAAATACCTGTTCTATCCCCAAAAGAGGACAGTTTCTTCCAGAAATGCCACATTTCTCCCAAATACATCACATCTTCTCCAAGAAATACCACGTTTCCCCCTTCAAATAGGACCTTTTCCCCAAAAAAACCTCTTTTATCCCCAAAATAGGACAGTTTCTTCCAGGAATGCCAGATTTCTCCCAAATAGATCACATCTTCTCCAAGAAATAACAGCTTTCACCCTTCAAATAGGACCTTTTCACCCACAAATACCTCTTTTATCCCCAAAAGAGGACAGTTTCTTCCAGAAATGCCACATTTCTCCCAAATAGATCACATCTTCTTCAAGAAATACCAGGTTTCCCCCTTCAAATAGGACCTTTTCAACCACTAATACCTCTTTTATCCCCAAAAGAGGACAGTTTCTTCCAGACATGCCACATTTCTCCCAAGTATATCACATCTTCTCCAAGAAATGCCAGGATTCCTCCTGAAAGAGGACCTTCTCACCCAAAACTACCAGCCTTCTCCCCCCAAATTGGACATTTTCTTCCAGACATGCCACATTTCTCCCAAATAGATCACATCTTTTCCAAGAAATAACAGGATTCCTCCTGAAATAGGACCTTCTCACCGAAAACTACCAGCCTTCTCCCCCCAAATTGGACATTTTCTTCCAGAAATGCCACATTTCTCCCAAATAGATCACATCTTCTCCATGAAATACCAGCTTTCCCCCTTCAAATAGGACCTTTTCTCCCACAAATACCTGTTTTATCCCCCAAATAGGACAGTTTCTGCCACACATGCCACATTTCTCCCAAATAGATCACATCTTCTCCAAGAAATACCAGCATTCCCCCTTCAAATAGGAACTTTTCACCCACAAATACCTGTTTTATCCCGAAAATAGGACAGTTTCTTCCAGAAATGCCACATTTCTCCCAAATATATCACATCTTCTCCAAGAAATACCAGCCTTCCCAATTCAAATAGGACCTCTACAACCACAAAAAATTCTTTTATCCCCAAAAGAGGACAGTTTCTTCCAGAAATGCCATATTTCTCCCAAACATATCACATCATCTCCAAGAAATAACAGGTTTCCCCCTTCAAATAGGACATTTTCACCCACAAATACCTGTTTTATCCCCAAAAGAGGACAGTTTCTTCCAGACATGCCACATTTCTCCCAAATATATCACATCTTCTCCAAGAAATACCAGCTTTCCCCCTTCAAATAGGACCTTTTCACCCGCAAATACCTCTTTTATCCCCAAAATAGGACAGTTTCTTCCAGAAATGCCACATTTCTCCCAAACATATCACATCTCCTCCAAGAAATACCAGGATTCCTCCTGAAATAGGACCTTTTCTCCCACAAGTACCAGCCTTCTCCCCCCAAATAGGACATTTTCTTCCAGAAATGCCACATTTCTCCCAAATATATCACATCTTCTCCAAGAAATACCAGGTTTTCCCCTGGAAATAGGACCTTTTCACCCACACATACCTCTTTTATCCCCAAAAGAGGACAGTTTTTTCCAGACATGCCACATTTCTCCCAAATAGATCACATCTTCTCCAAGAAATACCATGGTTCCCCCTTCAAATAGGACCTTTTCACCCACAAATACCTCTTTTATCCCCAAAAGAGGACAGTTTCTTCCAGAAATGCCACATTTCTCCCAAATAGATCACATCTTCTCCAAGAAATACCAGGGTTCCCCCTTCAAATAGGACCTTTTCACCCACAAATACCTCTTTTATCCCCAAAAGAGGACAGTTTCTTCCAGACATGCCACATTTCTCCCAAATATATCACATCTTCTCCAAGAAATACCAGGTTTCCCCCTGGAAATAGGACCTTTTCAACCACTAATACCTCTTTTATCCCCAAAAGAGGACAGTTTCTTCCGGAAAGGCCACATTTATCCCAAATATATCACATCTTCTCCAAGAAATGCCAGGATTCCTCCTGAAATAGGACCTTCTCACCCAAAACTACCAGCCTTCTCCCACCAAATTGGACATTTTCATCCAGAAAGGCCACATTTCTCCCAAACATATCTCATCTTCTCCAAGAAATACCAGGATTCCTCCTGAAATAGGACCTTCTCACCGAAAAATACCAGCCTTCTCCCCCCAGATTGGACATTTTCTTCCAGACATGCCACATTTCTCCCAAATAGATCACATCTTCTACAAGAAATACCTGCCTTCCCCCTTCAAATAGGACCTTTTCTCCCACAAATACCTGTTTTATCCCCCAAATAGGACCGTTTCTTCCAGACATGCCACATTTCTCCCAAATATATCACATCTTCTCCAAGAAATAACAGGTTTCCCCCTTCAAATAGGACCTTTTCAACCACAAATACCTCTTTTATCCCCAAAAGAGGACAGTTTCTTCCAGAAATGCCACATTTCTCCCAAATATATCACATCTTCTCCAAGAAATACCAGAGTTCCCCCTTCAAATAGGACCTTATCACCCACAAATACCTCTTTTATCCCCAAAATAGGACAGTTTCTTCCAGAAATGCCACATTTCTCCCAAATATATCACATCTTCTCCAAGAAATACCACGTTTCCCCCTTCAAATAGGACCTTTTCAACCACAAATACCTCTTATATCCCCAAAATAGGACAGTTTCTTCAAGAAATGCCAGATTTCTCCCAAATATATCACATCTTCTCCAAGAAATAACAGGTTACCCCTTCAAATACAACGTTTTCATCCACAAATACCTGTTTTATCCCCAAAAGAGGACCGTTTCTTCCAGGAATGCCACATTTCTCCCAAATATATCACATCTTCTCCAAGAAATACCAGGTTTCCCCCTTCAAATAGGACCTTTTCACCCACAAATACCTGTTTTATCCCCAAAATAGGACAGTTTCTTCCAGAAATGGCACATTTCTCCCAAATATATATCATCTTCTCCAAGAAATACCACGTTTCCCCCTTCAAATAGGACCTTTTCAACCACAAATACCTGTTTTATCCCTCAAATTGGACATATTCTTCCAGAAATGCCAGATTTCTCCCAAATATATCACATCTTCTCCAAGAAATAACACGTTTCCCCCTTCAAATAGGACCTTTTCACCCACAAATACCTGTTTTATCCCCAAAAGACGACAGTTTCTTCCAGAAATGCCACATTTCTCCCAAATAGATCACATCTTCTCCAAGAAATACCAGCTTTCCCCCTTCAAATAGGACCTTTTCAACCACAAATACCTCTTTTATCCCCAAAAGAGGACAGTTTCTTCCAGAAAGGCCACATTTCTCCCAAACATATCACATCTCCTCCAAGAAATACCAGGATTCCTCCTGAAATAGGACATTTTGTCCCACAAGTACCAGCCTTCTCCCCCAATATAGGACATTTTCTTCCAGACATGCCACATTTCTCCCAAATATATCACATCTTCTCCAAGAAATACCAGGTTTCCCCCTGGAAATAGGACCTTTTCAACCACAAATACCTCTTTTATGCCCAAAATACGACAGTTTCTTCCAGAAATGCCACATTTCTCCCAAATATATCACATCTTCTCCAAGAAATACCTGGTTTCCCCCTTGAATTAGGACCTTTTCTCCATGAAATACCTCTTTTATCCCCAAAAGAGGACAGTTTCTTCCAGAAATGCCACATTTCTCCCAAATAGATCACATCTTCTCCAAGAAATACCAGGTTTCCCCCTTCATATTGACCTCTTCAACCGCTAATACCTCTTTTATCCCCAAAATAGGACAGTTTCTTCCAGAAATGCCACATTTCTCCCAAATATATCACATCTTCTCCGAGAAATGCCAGGATTCCTCCTGAAATAGGACCTTCTCACCCAAAACTACCAGCCTTCTCCCCTCAAATTGGACATTTTCTTCCAGAAAGGCCACATTTCTCCCAAGCATATCACATCTTCTCCAAGAAATACCAGGATTCCTCCTGAAATAGGACCTTCTCACCGAAAACAACCAGCCTTCTCCCCCCAAATTGGTCATTTTCTTCCAGACATGCCACATTTCTCCCAAATAGATCACATCTTCTCCAAGAAATACCAGCTTTCCCCCTTCAAATAGGACCTTTTCTCCCACAAATACCTGTTCTATCCCCAAAATAGGACAGTTTCTTCCAGAAATGCCACATTTCTCCCAAATAGATCACATCTTCTCCAAGAAATACCAGGTTTCCCCCTTCAAATAGGACCTTTTCAACCACAAATACCTCTTTTATCCCCAAAAGAGGACAGTTTCTTCCAGAAAGGCCACATTTCTCCCAAACATATCACATCTCCTCCAAGAAATACCAGGATTCCTCCTGAAATAGGACATTTTGTCCCACAAGTACCAGCCTTCTCCCCCAATATAGGACATTTTCTTCCAGACATGCCACATTTCTCCCAAATATATCACATCTTCTCCAAGAAATACCAGGTTTCCCCCTGGAAATAGGACCTTTTCAACCACAAATACCTCTTTTATGCCCAAAATACGACAGTTTCTTCCAGAAATGCCACATTTCTCCCAAATATATCACATCTTCTCCAAGAAATACCTGGTTTCCCCCTTGAATTAGGACCTTTTCTCCATGAAATACCTCTTTTATCCCCAAAAGAGGACAGTTTCTTCCAGAAATGCCACATTTCTCCCAAATAGATCACATCTTCTCCAAGAAATACCAGGTTTCCCCCTTCATATTGACCTCTTCAACCGCTAATACCTCTTTTATCCCCAAAATAGGACAGTTTCTTCCAGAAATGCCACATTTCTCCCAAATATATCACATCTTCTCCGAGAAATGCCAGGATTCCTCCTGAAATAGGACCTTCTCACCCAAAACTACCAGCCTTCTCCCCTCAAATTGGACATTTTCTTCCAGAAAGGCCACATTTCTCCCAAGCATATCACATCTTCTCCAAGAAATACCAGGATTCCTCCTGAAATAGGACCTTCTCACCGAAAACAACCAGCCTTCTCCCCCCAAATTGGACATTTTCTTCCAGACATGCCACATTTCTCCCAAATAGATCACATCTTCTCCAAGAAATACCAGCTTTCCCCCTTCAAATAGGACCTTTTCTCCCACAAATACCTGTTCTATCCCCAAAATAGGACAGTTTCTTCCAGAAATGGCACATTTCTCCCAAATATATATCATCTTCTCCAAGAAATACCACGTTTCCCCCTTCAAATAGGACCTTTTCAACCACAAATACCTGTTTTATCACTCAAATTGGACATATTCTTCCAGAAATGCCAGATTTCTCCCAAATATATCACATCTTCTCCAAGAAATAACACGTTTCCCCCTTCAAATAGGACCTTTTCACCCACAAATACCTGTTTTATCCCCAAAAGACGACAGTTTCTTCCAGAAATGCCACATTTCTCCCAAATAGATCACATCTTCTCCAAGAAATACCAGCTTTCCCCCTTCAAATAGGACCTTTTCAACCACAAATACCTCTTTTATCCCCAAAAGAGGACAGTTTCTTCCAGAAAGGCCACATTTCTCCCAAACATATCACATCTCCTCCAAGAAATACCAGGATTCCTCCTGAAATAGGACATTTTGTCCCACAAGTACCAGCCTTCTCCCCCAATATAGGACATTTTCTTCCAGACATGCCACATTTCTCCCAAATATATCACATCTTCTCCAAGAAATACCAGGTTTCCCCCTGGAAATAGGACCTTTTCAACCACAAATACCTCTTTTATGCCCAAAATACGACAGTTTCTTCCAGAAATGCCACATTTCTCCCAAATATATCACATCTTCTCCAAGAAATACCTGGTTTCCCCCTTGAATTAGGACCTTTTCTCCATGAAATACCTCTTTTATCCCCAAAAGAGGACAGTTTCTTCCAGAAATGCCACATTTCTCCCAAATAGATCACATCTTCTCCAAGAAATACCAGGTTTCCCCCTTCATATTGACCTCTTCAACCGCTAATACCTCTTTTATCCCCAAAATAGGACAGTTTCTTCCAGAAATGCCACATTTCTCCCAAATATATCACATCTTCTCCGAGAAATGCCAGGATTCCTCCTGAAATAGGACCTTCTCACCCAAAACTACCAGCCTTCTCCCCTCAAATTGGACATTTTCTTCCAGAAAGGCCACATTTCTCCCAAGCATATCACATCTTCTCCAAGAAATACCAGGATTCCTCCTGAAATAGGACCTTCTCACCGAAAACAACCAGCCTTCTCCGCCCAAATTGGACATTTTCTTCCAGACATGCCACATTTCTCCCAAATAGATCACATCTTCTCCAAGAAATACCAGCTTTCCCCCTTCAAATAGGACCTTTTCTCCCACAAATACCTGTTCTATCCCCAAAATAGGACAGTTTCTTCCAGAAATGCCACATTTCTCCCAAATATATCACATCTTCTCCAAGAAATACCACGTTTCCCCCTTCAAATAGGACCTTTTCACCCACAAATACCTGTTCTATCCCCAAAATAGGACAGTTTCTTCCAGAAATGCCACATTTCTCCCAAATATATCACATCTTCTCCAAGAAATACCAGGTTTCCCCCTTCAAATAGGACCTTTTCACCCACAAATACCTCTTTTATCCCCAAAAGAGGACAGTTTCTTCCAGAAATGCCAGATTTCTCCCAAATAGATCACATCTTCTCCAAGAAATACCAGCTTTCCCCCATCAAATAGGACCTTTTCACCCACAAATACCTCTTTTATCCCCAAAAGAGGTCAGTTTCTTCCAGAAATGCCAGATTTCTCCCAAATATATCACATCTTCTCCAAGAAATAACAGGTTTCCCCCTTCAAATACAACGTTTTCACCCACAAATACCTCTTTTTTCCCCAAAATAGGACAGTTTCTTCCAGAAATGCCACATTTCTCCCAAATATACCACATCTTCTCCAAGAAATATCAGGTTTCCCCCTTCAAATAGGACCTTATCACCCACAAATACCTCTTTTATCCCCAAAATAGGACAGTTTCTTCCAGAAATGCCACATTTCTCCCAAATATATCACATCTTCTCCAAGAAATAACAGGTTACCCCTTCAAATACAACGTTTTCACCCACAAATACCTGTTTTATCCCCAAAAGAGGACCGTTTCTTCCAGAAATGGCACATTTCTCCCAAATAGATCACATCTTCTCCAAGAAATACCAGCTTTCCCCCTTCAAATAGGACCTTTTCAACCACAAATACCTGTTTTATCCCTCAAATTGGACATATTCTTCCAGAAATGCCAGATTTCTCCCAAATATATCACATCTTCTCCAAGAAATAACACGTTTCCCCCTTCAAATAGGACCTTTTCACCCACAAATACCTGTTTTATCCCCAAAAGACGACAGTTTCTTCCAGAAATGCCACATTTCTCCCAAATATATCATACCTTCTCCAAGAAATACCAGGGTTCCCCCTTCAAATAGGAAATTTTCACCCACAAATACCTCTTTTATCCCCAAAATAGGACAGTTTCTTCCAGAAATGCCACATTTCTCCCAAATAGATCACATCTTCTCCAAGAAATACCTGCTTTCCCCCTTCAAATAGGACCTTTTCAACCACAAATACCTCTTTTATCCCATAAAGAGGACAGTTTCTTCCAGAAAGGCCACATTTCTCCCAAACATATCACATCTCCTCCAAGAAATACCAGGATTCCTCCTGAAATAGGACCTTTTCTCCCACAAGTACCAGCCTTCTCCCCCAATATAGGACATTATCTTCCAGACATGCCACATTTCTCCCAAATATATCACATCTTCTCCAAGAAATACCAGGTTTTCCCCTGGAAATAGGACCTTTTCACCCACACATACCTCTTTTATCCCCAAAAGAGGACAGTTTCTTCCAGACATGCCACATTTCTCCCAAATATATCACATCTTCTCCAAGAAATACCAGGGTTCCCCCTTCAAATAGGACCTTTTCAACCACAAATACCTCTTTTATCCCCAAAATAGGACAGTTTCTTCCTGACATGCCAAATTTCTCCCAAATAGATCACATCTTCTCCAAGAAATACCAGCTTTCCCCCTTCAAATAGGACCTTTTCAATCACAAATACCTGTTTTATCCCCAAAAGAGGACAGTTTCTTCCAGAAATGCCACATTTCTCCCAAATATATCACATCTTCTCCAAGAAATACCAGGATTCCTCCTGAAATAGGACCTTCTCACCGACAACTACCAGCCGTCTCCCCACAAATTGGACATTTTCTTCCAGAAATGCCTGATTTCTCCAAAATATATCACATCTTCTCCAAGAAATACCACGTTTCCCCCTTCAGATAGGACCTTTTCACCCACAATTACCTCTTTTATCCCCAAAAGAGGACATTTTCTTCCAGAAATGCCACATTTCTCCCAAATATATCACATCTTCTCCAAGAAATACCAGGTTTCCCCCTGGAAATAGGACCTTTTCACCCACAAATACCTCTTTTATGCCCAAAATACGACAGTTTCTTCCAGAAATGCCACATTTCTCCCAAATATATCACATCTTCTCCAAGAAATACCAGGTTTCCCCCTTGAATTAGGACCTTTTCTCCATGAAATACCTCTTTTATCCCCAAAAGAGGACAGTTTCTTCCAGAAATGCCACATTTCTCCCAAATAGATCACATCTTCTCCAAGAAATACCAGGTTTCCCCCTTCAAATTGACCTCTTCAACCGCTAATACCTCTTTTAAACCCAAAATAGGACAGTTTCTTCCAGAAATGCCACATTTCTCCCAAATATATCACATCTTCTCCGAGAAATGCCAGGATTCCTCCTGAAATAGGACCTTCTCACCCAAAACTACCAGCCTTCTCCCCTCGAATTGGACATTTTCTTCCAGAAAGGCCACATTTCTCCCAAGCATATCACATCTTCTCCAAGAAATGCCAGGATTCCTCCTGAAATAGGACCTTCTCACCGAAAATTACCAGCCTTCTCCCCCAAAATTGGACATTTTCTTCCAGACATGCCACATTTCTCCCAAATAGATCACATCTTCTCCAAGAAATACCAGCTTTCCCCCTTCAAATAGGACCTTTTCTCCCACAAATACCTGTTCTATCCCCAAAAGAGGACAGTTTCTTCCAGACATGCCATATCTCTCCCAGACATATCACATCATCTCCAAGAAATAACAGGTTTCCCCCTTCAAATAGGACCTTTTCACCCACAAATACCTGTTTTATCCCCAAAAGAGGACAGTTTCTTCCAGACATGCCACATTTCTCCCAAATATATCACATCTTCTTCAAGAAATACCACGTTTCCCCCTTCAAATAGGACCTTTTCACCCACAAATACCTCTTTTATCCCCAAAAGAGGACAGTTTCTTCCAGAAATGCCACATTTCTCCCAAACATATCACATCTCCTCCAAGAAATACCAGGATTCCTCCTGAAATAGGACCTTTTCTCCCACAAGTACCAGCCTTCTCCCCCCAAATAGGACATTTTCTTCCAGAAATGCCACATTTCTCCCAAATATATCACATCTTCTCCAAGAAATACCAGGTTTTCCCCTGGAAATAGGACCTTTTCACCCACACATACCTCTTTTATCCCCAAAAGAGGACAGTTTCTTCCAGAAATGCCACATTTCTCCCAAATATATCACATCTTCTCCGAGAAATGCCAGGATTCCTCCTGAAATAGGACCTTCTCACCCAAAACTACCAGCCTTCTCCCCCCAAATTGGACATTTTCTTCCAGAAAGGCCACATTTCTCCCAAATATAGCACATCTTCTCCAAGAAATACCAGGATTCCTCCTGAAAAAGGACCTTCTCACCGAAAACTACCAGCCTTCTCCCCCCAAATTGGACATTTTCTGCCAGAAAGGCCACATTTCTCGCAAATAGATCACATCTCCAAGAAATACCAGCTTTCCCCCTTCAAATAGGACCTTTTCTCCCACAAATACCTGTTTCATCCCCAAAAGAGGACAGTTTCTTCCAGAAATGCCACATTTCTCCCAAATATATCACATCTTCTCCAAGAAATACCACGTTTCCCCCTTCAAATAGGACCTTTTCACCCACAAATACCTCTTTTATCCCCAAAATAGGACAGTTTCTTCCAGACATGCCACATTTCTCCCAAATATATCACATCTTCTCCAAGAAATACCAGCTTTCCCCCTTCAAATAGGACCTTATCACCCACAAATACCTCTTTTATCCCCATAAGAGGACAGTTTCTTCCAGAAATGCCAGATTTCTCCCAAATATATCACATCTTCTCCAAGAAATACCAGCTTTCCCCCATCAAATAGGACCTTTTCACCCACAAATACCTCTTTTATCCCCAAAAGAGGACAGTTTCTTCCAGAAATGCCACATTTCTCCCAAATATATCACATCTTCTCCAAGAAATAACAGGTTTCCCCCTTCAAATACAACGTTTTCACCCACAAATACCTCTTTTTTCCCCAAAATAGGACAGTTTCTTCCAGAAATGCCACATTTCTCCCAAATATATCACATCTTCTCTAAGAAATACCAGGTTTCCCCCTTCAAATAGGACCTTTTCACCCACAAATACCTCTTTTATCCCCAAAATAGGACAGTTTCTTCCAGAAATGCCACATTTCTCCCAAATATATCACATCTTCTCCAAGAAATACCAGGATGCCCCCTTCAAATAGGACCTTTTCAACCACAAATATCTGTTTTATCCCTCAAATTGGACATATTCTTCCAGAAATTCCAGATTTCTCCCAAATATATCATATCTTCTCCAAGAAGTACCAGGTTTGCCCCTTCAAATAGGACCTTTTCACCAACAAATACCTCTTTTATCCCCAAAAGAGGACAGTTTCTTCCGGAAATGCCACATTTCTCCCAAATATATCACATCTTCTCCAAGAAATACCAGCTTTCCCCCTTCAAATAGGACCTTTTCTCCCACAAATACCTGTTTTATCCCCAAAAGAGGACAGTTTCATCCAGACATGCCACATTTCTCCCAAATAGATCACATCTTCTCCAAGAAATACCAACTTTCCCCCTTCAAATAGGACCTTTTCACCCACAAATACCTGTCTGATCCCCAAAATAGGACAGCTTCTTCCAGAAATGCCACATTTCTCCCAAATATATCACATCTTCTCCAAGAAATACCAGGTTTCCCCCTTCAAATAGGACCTTATCACACAGAAATACCACTTTTATCCCCAAAAGAGGACAGTTTCTTCCAGAAATGCCAGATTTCTCCCAAATATATCACATCTTCTCCAAGAAATACCCGGTTTCCCCCTTCAAATAGGACCTTTTCAACCACAAATACCTTTTTTATGCCCAAAATACGACAGTTTCTTCCAGAAATGGCACATTTCTCCCAAATATATCACATCTTCTCCAAGAAATACCAGGTTTCCCCCATGAATAAGGACCTTTTCTCCATGAAATACCTCTTTTATCCCCAAATGAGGACATTTTCTTCCAGAAATGCCACATTTCTCCCAAATATATCACATCTTCTCCAAGAAATACCAGGTTTCCCCCTTCAAATAGGACCTTTTCAACCACTTATACCTCTTTTATCCCCAAAAGAGGACAGTTTCTTCCAGACATGCCACATTTCTCCCAAATATATCACATCTTCTCCAAGAAATGCCAGGATTCCTCCTGAAATAGGACCTTCTCACCCAAAACTACCAGCCTTCTCCCCCCAAATTGGACATTTTCTTCCAGAAATGCCACATTTCTCCCAAATATATCACATCTTCTCCAAGAAATACCAGGATTCCTCCTGAAATAGGACCTTCTCACCGAAAACTACCAGCCTTCTCCCCCCAAATTGGACATTTTCTTCCAGAAAGGCCACATTTCTCCCAAATAGATCACATCTTCTCCAAGAAATACCAGCTTTCCCCCCTCAAATAGGACCTTTTCTCCCACAAACACCTGTTTTATCCCCCAAATAGGACAGTTTCTTCCAGAAATGCCACATTTCTCCCAAATATATCACATCTTCTCCAAGAAATACCAGCTTTCCCCCTTCAAATAGGACCTTTTCACCCACAAATACCTCTTTTATCCCCAAAAGAGGACAGCTTCTTCCTGACATGCCACATTTCTCCCAAATATATCACATCTTCTCCAAGAAATACCTGCTTTCCCCCTTCAAATAGGACCTTTTCAACCACAAATACCTCTTTTATCCCCAAAAGAGGACAGTTTCTTCCAGAAATGCCACATTTCTCCCAAATATATCATATCTTCTCCAAGAAGTACCAGGTTTCCCCCTTCAAATAGGACCTTTTCTCCACTAATACCTCTTGTATCCCCAAAAGAGGACAGTTTCTTCCATAAAGGCCACATTTCTCCCAAATATAGCACATCTTCTCCAAGAAATACCAGGTTTCCCCCTTCAAATAGGACCTTTTCACCCACAAATACCTCTTTTATCCCCAAAAGAGGACAGTTTCTTCCAGACATGCCACATTTCTCCCAAATATATCACATCTTCTCCAAGAAATACCAGGGTTCCCCCTTCAAATAGGACCCTTTCACCCACAAATACCTCTTTTATCCCCAAAAGAGGACAGTTTCTTCCAGGAATGCCACATTTCTCCCAAATATATCACATCTTCTCCAAGAAATACCAGGTTTTCCCCTGGAAATAGGACCTTTTCACCCACACATACCTCTTTTATCCCCAAAAGAGGACAGTTTCTTCCAGACATGCCACATTTCTCCCAAATATATCACATTTTCTCCAAGAAATACCTGGTTTCCCCCTTGAATTAGGACCTTTTCTCCATGAAATACCTCTTTTATCCCCAAAAGAGGACAGTTTCTTCCAGACATGCCACATTTCTCCCAAATAGATCACATCTTCTCCAAGAAATACCAGGTTTCCCCCTTCAAATTGACCTCTTCAAAAGCTAATACCTCTTTTATCCCCAAAATAGGACAGTTTCTTCCAGAAATGCCACATTTCTCCCAAATATATCACATCTTCTCCGAGAAATGCCAGGATTCCTCCTGAAATAGGACCTTCTCACCCAAAACTACCAGCCTTCTCCCCCCAAATTGGACATTTTCTTCCAGAAAGGCCACATTTCTCCCAAGCATATCACATCTTCTCCAAGAAATACCAGGATTCCTCCTGAAATAGGACCTTCTCACCGAAAACTACCAGCCTTCTCCCCCCAAATTGGACATTTTCTTCCAGACATGCCACATTTCTCCCAAATAGATCACATCTTCTCCAAGAAATACCAGCTTTCCCCCTTCATATAGGACCTTTTCTCCCACAAATACCTGTTCTATCCCCAAAATAGGACAGTTTCTTCCAGAAATGCCACATTTCTCCCAAATATATCACATCTTCTCCAAGAAATACCAGCTTTCCCCCTTCAAATAGGACCTTTTCACCCACAAATACCTCTTTTATCCCCAAAAGAGGACAGCTTCTTCCAGACATGCCACATTTCTCCCAAATATATCACATCTACTCCAAGAAATACCAGCTTTCCCCCTTCAAATAGGACCTTATCACCCACAAATACCTCTTTTATCCCCAAAAGAGGACAGTTTCTTCCAGAAATGCCAGATTTCTCCCAAATAGATCACATCTTCTCCAAGAAATACCAGCTTTCCCCCATCAAATAGGACCTTTTCACCCACAAATACCTCTTTTATCCCCAAAAGAGGACAGTTTCTTCCAGAAATGCCAGATTTCTCCCAAATATATCACATCTTCTCCAAGAAATAACAGGTTTCCCCCTTCAAATACAACGTTTTCACCCACAAATACCTCTTTTTTCCCCAAAATAGGACAGTTTCTTCCAGAAATGCCACATTTCTCCCAAATATACCACATCTTCTCTAAGAAATACCAGGTTTCCCCCTTCAAATAGGACCTTTTCACCCACAAATACCTCTTTTATCCCCAAAATAGGACAGTTTCTTCCAGAAATGCCACATTTCTCCCAAATATATCACATCTTCTCCAAGAAATACCAGGATGCCCCCTTCAAATAGGACCTTTTCAACCACAAATATCTGTTTTATCCCTCAAATTGGACATATTCTTCCAGAAATGCCAGATTTCTCCCAAATATATCATATCTTCTCCAAGAAGTACCAGGTTTGCCCCTTCAAATAGGACCTTTTCACCAACAAATACCTCTTTTATCCCCAAAAGAGGACAGTTTCTTCCAGACATGCCACATTTCTCCCAAATATATCACATCTTCTCCAAGAAATACCAGCTTTCCTTTTTCAAATAGGACCTTTTCACACACAAATACCTGTTTTATCCCCAAAAGAGGACAGTTTCTTCCAGAAATGCCACATTTCTCCCAAATAGATCACATCTTCTCCAAGAAATACCAGGATTCCTCCTGAAATAGGACCTTCTCACCCACTAATACCAGGCTTCTCCCCCCAAATAGGACAGTTTCTTCCAGAAATGCCTCATTTCTCCCAAATATATCACATCTTCTCCAAGAAATACCAGCTTTCCCCCTTCAAATAGGACCTTTTCACCCACAAATACCTCTTTTATCCCCTAAAGAGGACAGTTTCTTCCAGAAAGGCCACATTTCTCCCAAATATATCACATCTTCTCCAAGAAATACCAGGTTTCCCCCTTCAAATAGGACCTTTTCAACCACAAATACCTGTTTTATGCCCAAAATAGGACAGTTTCTTCCAGAAATGCCACATTTCTCCCAAATATATCACATCTTCTCCAAGAAATACCACGTTTCCCCCTTCAAATAGGACCTTTTCTCCATGAAATACCTCTTTTATCCCCAAAAGAGGACATTTTCTTCCAGAAATGCCACATTTCTCCCAAATATATCACATCTTCTCCAAGAAATGCCAGGATTCCTCCTGAAATAGGACCTTCTCACCCAAAACTACCAGCCTTCTCCCCCCAATTTGGACATTTTCTTCCAGAAATGCCACATTTCCCCCAAATAGATCACATCTTCTCCAAGAAATACCAGGATTCCTCCTGAAATAGGACCTTCTCACCCACAACTACCAGCCTTCTCCCCCCAAATTGGACATTTTCTTCCAGAAATGCCACAATTCTCCCAAATAGATCACATCTTCTCCAAGAAATACCAGCTTTCCCCCTTCAAATAGGAACTTTTCTCCCACAAATACCTGTTTTATCCCCCAAATAGGACAGTTTCTTCCAGAAATGCCACATTTCTCCCAAATACATCACATCTTCTCCAAGAAATACCAGGGTTCCCCCTTCAAATAGGATCTTTTCACCCACTAATACCTCTTTTATCCCCAAAAGAGGACAGCTTCTTCCAGACATGCCACATTTCTCCCAAATATATCACATCTTCTCCAAGAAATACCAGCTTTCCCCCTTCAAATAGGACCTTTTCACCCACAAATACCTCTTTTATCCCCAAAAGAGGACAGTTTCTTCCAGATAGGCCACATTTCTCCCAAACATATCACATCTTCTCCAAGAAATTCCAGGTTTCCCCCTTCAAATAGGACCTTTTCTCCACTAATACCTCTTGTATCCCCAAAATACGACAGTTTCTTCCAGACATGCCACATTTCTCCAAAATATATCACATCTTCTCCAAGAAATACCAGGTTTCCCCCTTCAAATAGGAACTTTTCACCCACAAATACCTGTTTCATCCCCAAAAGAGGACAGTTTCTTCAAGAAATGCCACATTTCTCCCAAATAGATCACATCTTCTCCAAGAAATACCATGTTTCCCCCTTCAAATAGGACCTTTTCACCCACAAATACCTCTTTTATGCCCAAAAGAGGACAGTTTCTTCCAGGAATGCCAGATTTCTCCCAAATATATCACATCTTCTCCAAGAAATACCAGGGTTCCCCCTTCAAATAGGACCTTTTCTCCCACAAATACCTCTTTTATCCCCAAAAGAGGACAGTTTCTTCCAGAAATGCCACATTTCTCCCAAATAGATCACATCTTCTCCAAGAAATACCAGCTTTCCCCCTTCAAATAGGACCTTTTCACCCACAAATACCTCTTTTATGCCCAAAAGAGGACAGTTTCTTCCAGACATGCCACATTTCTCCCAAATAGATCACATCTTCTCCAAGAAATACCACGTTTACCCCTTCAAATAGGACCTTTTCACCCACAAATACCTCTTTTATCCCTCAAATAGGTCAGTTTCTTCCAGACATGCCACATTTCTCCCAAATAGATCACATCTTCTCCAAGAAATACCAGGATTCCTCCTGAAAGAGGACCTTTTCTCCCACAAATACCAGCCTTCTCCCACCAAACAGGACAGTTTCTTCCAGAAATGCCACATTTCTCCCAAACATATCACATCTTCTCCAAGAAATACCAGGTTTCCCCCTTCAAATAGGACCTTTTCACCCACAAATACCTCTTTTATCCCCAAAAGTGCACAGTTTCTTCCAGACATGCCACATTTCTCCCAAATATATCACATCTTCTCCAAGAAATACCAGCTTTCCCCCTAGAAATAGGACCTTGTCACCCACAAATACCTCTATGGTCCTCAAAAGAGGACAGTTTCTTCCAGAAATGCCAGATTTCTCCCAAATAGATCACATCTTCTCCAAGAAATACCAGGTTTCCCCCTTCAAATAAAACCTTTTCACCCACAAATACCTGTTTTATCCCCAAAAGAGGACAGTTTCTTCCAGACATGCCACATTTCTCCCAAATATATCACATCTTCTCCAAGAAATACCAGGTTTCCCCCTTCAAATAGGACCTTTTCACCCACAAATACCTCTTTTATCCCCAAAATAGGACAGTTTCTTCCTGACATGCCACATTTCTCCCAAAGAGATCACATCTTCTCCAAGAAATACCAGCTTTCCCCCTTCAAATAGGACCTTTTCACCCACAAATACCTCTTTTGTCCCCAAAAGAGGACAGTTTCTTCCAGACATGCCACATTTCTCCCAAATATATCACATCTTCTCCAAGAAATACCCGGTTTCCCCCTTCAAAAGGACCTTTTCACCCACAAATACATGTTTTGTCCCCAAAAGAGGACAGTTTCTTCCAGAAATGCCATATTTCTCCCAAATATATCACATCTTCTCCAAGAAATACCAGGTTTCCCTCTTCAAATAGGACCTTTTCACCCACAAATACCTCTTTTATCCCCAAAATAGGACAGTTTCTTCCAGAAATGCCACATTTCTCCCAAATATATCACATCTCCAAGAAATACCAGGTTTCCTCCTGAAATAGGACCCTGTCACCCACAAATACCTGTTTTATCCCTTTGTTCCGAGCGACTTTTCGTTTTGGAGTGTGTATCCGATGCTACACTTCAGCATTCTGTGACGAATAGAGTAGAAGAGAAAAGCCCCACTAATAAGGCAGCTAGAAGCTGCAGGAGCGACACACGTTGTGCTTTCGGGGAGGACTTTCCAGAAAGTCGAGAGTTGTGGCTTCTTTCCTGCGGAGAAAAAAGCCCCTGTTTTCAGGCAATGCAGTAGGCTGAATTCGCTCGTTCTCGGCATAGGAATGCCGCTCCTCCTCTCTCATGGCTCGAAAGCGGCATTTGCGCTGAACCACACCGGACAGTCTGCAGTTGCAGACTACTGAATAGCCTGAAAACAGGGGTTTTTTTTCTCCGCCGGAAAGAAGCCACAACTCTCGACTTTCTGGAACGTCCTCCCTGAAAGCACTACGTGTGTGGATCTGGAGCTTCTAGCTGCCTTATTAGTGGGGCTTTTCTCTTCTACTCTATTCGTCACAGAATGCTGAAGTGTAGCATCGGATAAACACTCCAAAACGAAATGTCGCTCGGAAGGAAGGGATAAGAATGAGAGAGAAGCGTAGTGCATTCTGCATGGACACATGGAGAAGTCAAAAGCGCTCCATTGCGATGTGCGCAGAAGAAGCCGCTCAATCGTCGGAGCAAAGCATCCGGCTGAAGTCGCTCTTTCCCGGCATCCGAGAGAAACGAGAGCGCTGCTGAAGGCTGCAAGCGGCACTCGGGCAGAACCGCGATGGACCGGACAGCAACTGCAGACTCTCCGGAGCGGTTCAGCGCGAGTGCCGCTTTCGAGCCACGAGAGCGAAGGAGCGGTATTCCTATGCCGAGAAGGTGCGAATTCAGCGTCCTGCATTGCCTGAAAACAGGGGTTTTTTTCTCCGCAGGAAAGAAGCCACAACTCTCGACTTTCTGGAACGTCCTCCCTGAAAGCACAACGTGTGTGGATCTGGACCTTCTAGCTGCCTTATTAGTGGGGCTTTTCTCTTCTATTTTATTCGTCACAGAATGCTGAAGTGTAGCATCGGATAAACACTCCAAAACGAAAAGTCGCTCGGAACAAAGGGATAAAAGAGGTATTTGTGGGTGACAGGGTCCTATTTCAGGAGGAAACCTGGTATTTCTTGGAGATGTGATATATTTGGGAGAAATGTGGCATTTCTGGAAGAAACTGTCCTATTTTGGGAATAAAACAGGTATTTGTGGGTGAAAAGGTCCTATTTGAAGGGGGAAACCTGGTATTACTTGGAGAAGATGTGATATATTTGGGAGAAATCTGGCCTTTCTGGAAGAAACTGTCCTATTTTGGGGACAAAACATGTATTTGTGGGTGAAAAGGTCCATTTGAAGGGGGAAAGCTGGTATTTCTTGGAGAAGATGTGATATATTTGGGAGAAATGTGGCATGTCTGGAAGAAATTGTCTTCTTTTGGGGATAAAAGAGGTATTTGTGGGTGAAAAGGTCCTATTTGAAGGGGGAAAGCTGGTATTTCTTGGAGAAGATGTGATATATTTGGGAGAAATGTGGCCTTTCTGGCAGAAACTGTCCTCTTTTGGGGATAAAAGAGGTATTTGTGGGTGAAAAGGTCCTATTTGAAGTTGGAAACGTGGTATTTCTTGGAGAAGATGTGATCTATTTGGGAGAAATGTGGCATTTCTGGAAGAAACTGTCCTCTTTTGGGGATAAAAGAGGTATTTGTGGGTGAAAAGGTTCTATTTGAAGGGGGAACCCTGGAATTTCTTGGAGAAGATGTGATCTATTTGGGAGAAATGTGGCTTGTCAGGAAGAAACTGTCCTATTATGGGGATAAAAGAGGTTTTTTTGGGGAAAAGGGTGGTATTAGTGGGAGAAAAGTTCCTATTTCAGGAGGAATCCTGGTATTTCTTGGAGGAGATGTGATATGTTTGGGAGAAATGTGCGATTTCTGGAAGAAACTGTCCTCTTTTGGGGATAAAAGAGGTATTTGTGGGTGAAAAGGTCCTATTTGAAGGGGGAAAGCTGGTATTTCTTGGAGAAGATGTGATATATTTGGGAGAAATGTGGCATTTCTGGAAGAAACTGTCCTATTTGGGGGGAGAAGCCTGGTATTAGTGGGTGAAAAGGTCCTATTTCAGGAGGAATCCTGGTATTTCTTGGAGAAGATGTGATATATTTGGGAGAAATGTGGCATTTCTGGAAGAAACTCTCCTATTGTGGGGATAAAAGAGGTATTTGTGGGTGAAAAGTTCCTATTTGATAGGGGAAACCTGGTATTTCTTGGAGAAGATGTGATATATTTGTGAGAAATGTGGCATTTCTGGAAGAAACTGTCCTCTTTGGGGGATAAAAGAGGTATTTGTGGGTGAAAAGGTCCTATTTGAAGGGGGAACCCAGGTATTTCTTGGAGAAGATGTGATATATTTGGGAGAAATGTGGCATGTCTGGAAGAAAATGTCCTATTTGGGGGGAGAAGGCTGGTATTTGTGGGAGAAAAGGTCCTATTTCAGGAGGAATTCTGGTATTTCTTGGAGACGATGTGATATATTTGGGAGAAATGTTTCATTTTTGGAAGAAACTGTCCTATTTGGGGGGAGAAGCCTGGTATTAGTGGGTGAGCAGGTCCTATTTGAAGGGGGAAACGTGGTATTTCTTGGAGAAGATGTGATATATTTGGGAGAAATGTGGCATTTCTGGAAGAAACTGTCCTATTTTGGGGATAAAAGAGGTATTTGTGGGTGATAAGGACCTATTTGAAGGGGGAAAGCTGGTATTTCTTGGAGAAGATGTGATATATTTGGGAGAAATGTGGCATTTCTGGAAGAAACTGTCCTATTTGGGGGATAAAACAGGTGTTTGTGGGAGAAAAGGTCCTATTTGAAGGGGGAAACCTGGTATTTCTTGGAGAAGATGTGATCTATTTGGGAGAAATGTGGCATGTCTGGAAGAAAATGTCCAATTTGGGGGGAGAAGGCTGGTAGTTTTCGGTGAGAAGGTCCTATTTCAGGAGGAATCCTGTTATTTCTTGGAGAAGATGTGATCTATTTGGGAGAAATGTGGCATGTCTGGAAGAAAATGTCCAATTTGGGGGGAGAAGGCTGGTACTTTTGGGTGAGAAGGTCCTCTTTCAGGAGGAATCCTGGCATTTCTTGGAGAAGATGTGATATGTTTGGGAGAAATGTGGCCTTTCCGGAAGAAACTGCCCTCTTTGGGGGATAAAAGAGGTATTAGTGGTAGAAAAGGTCCTATTTGAAGGGGGAAACCTGGTATTTCTTGGAGAAGATGTGATATATTTGGGAGAAATGTGGCATTTCTGGAAGAAACTGTCCTCTTTTGGGGATAAAAGAGGTATTTCATGGAGAAAAGGTCCTAATTCAAGGGGGAAACCTGGTATTTCTTGGAGAAGATGTGATATATTTGGGAGAAATGTGGCATTTCTGGAAGAAAATGTCCACTTTTGGGGATAAAAGATGAATTTGTGGGAAAAAAGGTCCTATTTGAAGGGGGAAACCTGGTATTTCTTGGAGAAGATGTGATCTATTTGGGAGAAATGTGGCATGTCTGGAAGAAATTGTCGTCTTTTGGGGATAAAAGAGGTATTTGTGGGTGAAAAGGTCCTATTTGAAGGGGGAAATCTGGAATTTCTTGGAGAAGATGTGATATATTTGGGAGAAATGAGGCATTTCTGGAAGAAAATGTCCAATTTGTGGGGAGAAGCCTGGTAGTTGTGGGTGAGAAGGTTCGATTTCAGGAGGAATCCTGGTATTTCTTGGAGGAGATGTGATATGTTTGGGAGAAATGTGGCATTTCTGGAAGAAAGTGTCCTCTTTTGGGGATAGAACAGGTATTTGTGGGTGAAAAGGTCCTATTTGAAGGGGGAAACCAGGTATTTCTTGGAGAAGATGTGATATATTTGGGAGAAATGTGGCATTTCTGGAAGAAACTGTCCACTTTTGGGGATAAAAGAGGTATTTGTGGGTGAAAAGGTCGTGTTTGAAGTGGGAAACGTGGTATTTCTTGGAGAAGATGTGATATATTTGGGAGAAATGTGGCCTTTCTGGAAGAAACTGTCCTCTTTTGGGGATAAAAGAGGTATTTGTGGGTGAAAAGGTCCTATTTGAAGGGGGAAAGCTGGTATTTCTTGGAGAAGATGTGATCTATTTGGGAGAAATGTGGCATGTCTGGAAGAAACTGTCCTATTTGGGGGATAAAACAGGTATTTGTGGGAGAAAAGGCCCTATTTGAAGGGGGAAACGTGGTATTTCTTAGAGAAGATGTGATATATTTGGGAGAAATGTGGCCTTTCTGGAAGAAACTGTCGTATTTTGGGGATAAAAGAGGTATTTGTTGGTGAAAAGTTCCTATTTGAAGGGGGAAATGTGGTATATCTTGGAGAAGATGTGATCTATTTGGGAGAAATGTGGCATGTAAGGAAGAAACTGTCCTCTTTTGGGGATAAAAGAGGTATTTGTGGGTGAGAAGGTCCTATTTGAAGGGGGAAACCTGGTATTTCTTGGAGCAGAGTTGATATATTTGGGAGAAATCTGGCATGTCTGGCAGAAACTGTCCTATTTGGGGGATAAAACAGGTATTTGTGGGAGAAAAGGTCCTATTTGAAGGGGGAAAGCCGGTATTTCATGGAGAAGATGTGATATATTTGGGAGAAATGTGGCATGTCTGGAAGAAAATGTCCAATTTGTGGGGAGAAGGCTGGTAGTTTTCGGTGAGAAGGTCCTATTTCAGGAGGAATCCTGCTATTTCTTGGAGAAGATGTGATATATTTGGAAGAAATGTGGCCTTTCTGGAAGAAAATGTCCAATTTGGGGGGAGAAGACCGGTAGTTTTGGGTGAGAAGGTCCTCTTTCAGGAGGAATCGAGGCATTTCTTGGAGAAGATGTGATATATATGGGAGAAATGTGGCATTTCTGGAAGAAACTGTCCTCTTTTGGGGATAAAACAGGTATTTGTGGTTGAAAAGGTCCTATTTGAAGGGGGAAACCTGGTATTTCTTGGAGAAGATGTGATATATTTGGGAGAAATGTGGCATTTCTGGAAGAAACTGTCCTCTTCTGGGGATAAAAGAGGTATTTGTGGGTGAAAAGGTCCTAATTGAAGGGGGAAACCTGGTATTTCTTGGAGAAGATGTGATATGTTTGGGAGAAATGTGGCATTCCTGGAAGAAACTGTCCTCTTTTGGGGATAAAACAGGTATTTGTGGGTGAAAAGGTCCTATTTGAAGGGGGAACCCTGGTATTTCTTAGAGAAGATGTGATATATTTGGGAGAAATGTGGCATTTCTGGAAGAAACTATCCTCTTTTGGGGATAAAAGAGGTATTTGTGGGTGAAAAGGTCCTATTTGAAGGAGGAAACCTGGTATTTCTTGAAGAAGATGTGATATATTTGGGAGAAATGAGGCATTTCTGGAAGAAACTGTCCTCTTTTGGGGATAAAAGAGGTATTTGTGGGTGAAAATGTCCTATTTGAAGGGGGAAACCTGGTATTTCTTGGAGAAGATGTGATCTATTTGGGAGAAATGTGGCATTTCTGGAAGAAACTGTCCTCTTATGGGGATAGAACAGGTATTTGTGGGTGAAAAGGTCCTATTTCCAGGGGAAAACCTGGTATTTCTTGGAGAAGATGTGATATATTTGGGAGAAATGTGGCATGTCTGGAAGAAAATGTCCTATATGGGGGGAGAAGGGTGGTATTTGTGGGAGAAATGTTCCTATTTCAGGAGGAATCCTGGTATTTCTTGGAGGAGATGTGATATGTTTGGGAGAAATGTGGCCTTTCTGGAAGAAACTGTCCTCTTTTGGGGATAAAAGAGGTATTTGTGGGTGAAAAGGTCCTATTTGAAGGGGGAAAGCTGGTATTTCTTGGAGAATAGGTGATATATTTGGGAGAAATGTGGCATTTCTGGAAGAAACTGTCCTATTTTGGGGATAAAACAGGTATTTGTGGGTGAAAAGGTCCTATTTGAAGTGGGAAACCTGTTATTTCTTGGAGAAGATGTGATCTATTTGGGAGAAATCTGGCATTTCTGGAAGAAACTGTCCTCTTCTGGGGATAAAACAGGTATTTGTGGGTGAAAAGGTCCTATTTGAAGGGGGAACCCTGGTATTTCTTGGAGAAGATGTGATCTATTTGGGAGAAATCTGGCATTTCTGGAAGAAACTGTCCTCTTCTGGGGATAAAACAGGTATTTGTGGGTGAAAAGGTCCTATTTGAAGGGGGAAACGTGGTATTTCTTGGAGAAGATGTGATATATTTGGGAGAAATGTGGCATGTCTGGGAGAAACTGTCCTCTTTTGGGGATAAAGGAGGTATTTGTGGGAGAAAAGGTCCAATTTGAAGGGGGAAAGCTGGTATTTCTTGGAGAAGATGTGATATATTTGGGAGAAATGTGGCCTTTCTGGAAGAAAATGTCCAATTTGTGGGGAGAAGGCTGGTAGTTTTCGGTGAGAAGGTCCTATTTGAAGGGGGAAAGCTGGTATTTCTTGGAGAAGATGTGATATATTTGGGAGAAATGTGGCCTTTCTGGAAGAAAATGTCCAAATTGGCGGGAGAAGTCAGGTAGTTTTGGGTGAGAAGGTCCTATTTCAGGAGGAATCCTGGTATTTCTTGGAGAAGATGTGATATATTTGGGAGAAATGTGGCCTTTCTGGAAGAAAATATCCAATTTGGGGGGAGAAGGCTGGTAGTTTTGGGTGAGAAGGTCCAAACTCAGGAGGAATCCTGGCATTTCTTGGAGAAGATGTGATATATTTGGGAGAAATGTGGCATTTCTGGAAGAAACTGTCCTCTTTTGGGGATAAAAGAGGTATTAGTGGTAGAAAAGGTCCTATTTGAAGGGGGAAACCTGGTATTTCTTGGAGAAGATGTGATATGTTTGGGAGAAATGTGGCATGTCTGGAAGAAACTGTCCTATTTTGGGGATAAAAGAGGTATTTCATGGAGAAAAGGTCCTATTTGAAGGGGGAAATATGGTATTTCTTGGAGGAGTTGTGATATATTTGGGAGAAATGTGGCCTTTCTGGAAGAAACTGTCCTCTTATGGGGATAGAACAGGTATTTGTGGGTGAAAAGGTCCTATTTGAAGGGGGAACCCTGGTATTTCTTGGAGAAGATGTGATATATTTGGGAGCAATGTGGCATTTCTGGAAGAAAATGTCCTATTTGGGGGGAGAAGGGTGGTATTTGTGGGAGAAAAGTCCCTATTTCAGGAGGAATCCTGGTATTTCTTGGAGGAGATGTGATATGTTTGGGAGAAATGTGGCATGTCTGGAAGAAACTGTCCTCTTTTGGGGATAAAAGAGGTATTTGTGGGTGAAAAGGTCCTATTTGAAGGGGGAAACCTGGTATTTCTTGGAGAAGATGTGATATGCTTGGGAGAAATATGGCATTTCTGGAAGAAACTGTCCTCTTTTGGGGATAAAAGAGGTATTAGTGGGTGAAAAGGTCCTTTTTCCAGGGGGAAACCAGGTATTTCTTGAAGAAGATGTGATATATTTGGGAGTAATCAGGCATTTCTGGAAGATAATGTCCAATCTGGGGGGAGAAGGCCGGTATTAGTGGGTGAAAAGGTCCTATATGAAGGGGGAAACCTGGTATTTCTTGGAGAAGATGTGATATATTTGGGAGAAATGTGGCATTTCTGAAAAAAATGTCCTGTTTTGGGGATAAAACAGGTATTTGTGGGAGAAAAGGTCCTATTTGAAGGGGGAAACCTGGTATTTCTTGAAGGAGATGTGATATATTTGGGAGAAATGTGGCATGTCTGGAAGAAACTGTCCTATTTTGGGGATAAAATAGGTATTTGTGGGTGAAAAGGTCCTATTTCCAGGGAGAAACCTGGTATTTCTTGGAGAAGATGTGATATATTTGGGAGAAATGTGGCATTTCTGGAAGAAACTGTCCTATTTGGGGGAGAAGCCTGCTATTAGTGGGTGAAAAGGTCCTATTTGAAGGGGGAAAGCTGGTATTTCATGGAGAAGATGTGATATATTTGGGGAAATGTAGCCTTTCTGGAAGAAAATGTCCTATTTGGGGGGAGAAGGCTGGTACTTGTGGGAGAAAAGGTCCTCTTTCAGGAGGAATCCTGGTATTTCTTGGAGGAGGTGTGCTATATTTGGGAGAAATGTGCCATTTCTGGAAGAAACTATCCTCTTTTGGGGATAAAAGAGGTATATGTGGGTAAAAAGTTCCTATTTGAAGGGGGAAAGGTGGTATTTCTTGGAGAAGATGTGATATGTTTGGGAGAAATATGGCATTTCTGGAAGAAACTGTTCTTTTTTGGGGATAAAAGAGGTATTTGTGGGTGAAAAGGTCCTATTTGAAGGGGGAAACCTGGTATTTCATGGAGAAGATGTGATCTATTTGGGAGAAATGTGGCATGTCTGGAAGAAACTGTCCTATTTTGGGGATAAAAGAGGAATTTGTGGGAGAAAAGGTCCTATTTGAAGGGGGAAAGCTGGTATTTCTTGGAGAAGATGTGATATATTTGGGAGAAATGTGGAATGTCTGGAAAAAACTGTCCTGTTTTGGGATAAAAGAGGTATTTGTGGGTGAAAAGGTCCTATTTGAAGGGGAAAAGCTGGTATTTCTTGGAGAAGATGTGATATATTTGGGAGAAATCTGGCATTCCTGGAATTCCCCTTCAAATAGGACCTTTTCAACCACTAATACCTCTTTTATCCCCAAAAGAGGACAGTTTCTTCCAGAAATGTCACATTTCTCCCAAATAGATCACATCTTCTCCAAGAAATACCAGGTTTTCCCCTGGAAATAGGACCTTTTCACCCACACATACCTCTTTTATCCCCATAAGAGGACAGTTTCTTCCAGAAATGCCACATTTCTCCCAAATAGATCACATCTTCTCCAAGAAATACCACGTTTCTCCCTTCCAATAGGACCTTTTCCCCAAAAAAACCTCTTTTATCCCCAAAAGAGGACAGTTTCTTCCAGGAATGCCTGATTTCTCCCAAATACATCACATCTTCTCCAAGAAATACCAGGTTTCCCCCTTCAAATAGGACCTTTTCTCCCACAAATACCTGTTTTATCCCCAAAAGAGGACAGTTTCTTCCAGACATGCCACATTTCTCCCAAATAGATCACATCTTCTCCAAGAAATACCAGGTTTCCCCCTTCAAATAGGACCTTTTCACCCACTAATACCTCTTTTATCCCCAAAAGAGGACAGTTTCTTCCGGAAAGGCCACATTTCTCCCAAATATATCACATCTTCTCCAAGAAATGCCAGGATTCCTCCTGAAATAGGACCTTCTCACCCAAAACTACCAGCCTTCTATCCCCAAATTGGACATTTTCTTCCAGAAATGCCACATTTCTCCCAAATATATCACATCTTCTCCAAGAAATACCAGGATTCCTCCTGAAATAGGACCTTCTCACAAAAAACTACTAGCCTTCTCCCCCCAAATGGGCCATTTTCTTCCAGAAATGCCACATTTCTCCCAAACATATCACATCTCCAAGAAATACCAGGTTTCCCCCTTCAAATAGGACCTTTTCAAACACAAATACCTCTTTTATCCCCCAAATAGGTCAGTTTCTTCCAGACATGCCACATTTCTCCCAAATAGATCACATCTTCTCCAAGAAATACCACGTTTCCCCCTTCAAATAGGACCTTTTCAACCACAAATACCTCTTTTATCCCCAAAATAGGACAGCTTCTTCCAGACATGCCACATTTCTCCCACATATATCACATCTTCTCCAAGAAATACCAGCTTTCCCCCTTCAAATAGGACCTTTTCACCCACAAATACCTCTTTTATCCCCAAAAGAGGACAGTTTCTTCCAGAAATGCCACATTTCTCCCAAATATATCACATCTTCTCCAAGAAATACCAGGATTCCTCCTGTAATAGGACCTACTCACCCACAACTACCAGCCTTCTCCCCACAAATTGGACATTTTCTTCCAGAAATGCCTCATTTCTCCCAAATATATCACATCTTCTCCAAGAAATACCACGTTTCCCCCTTCAAATAGGACCTTTTCAACCACTAATACCTCTTTTATCCCCAAAAGAGGACAGTTTCTTCCAGAAAGGCCACATTTCTCCCAAATAGATCACATCTTCTCCAAGAAATACCAGCTTTCCCCCTTCAAATAGGACCTTTTCACACACAAATACCACTTTTATCCCCAAAATAGGACAGTTTCTTCCAGACATGCCACATTTCTCCCAAATAGATCACATCTTCTCCAAGAAATACCACGTTTCCCCCTTCAAATAGGACCTTTTCACCCACAAATACCTCTTTTATCCCCAAAATAGGACAGTTTCTTCCAGAAATGCCAGATTTCTCCCAAATATATCACATCTTCTCCAAGAAATAACAGGTTTCCCCCTTCAAATACAATGTTTTCACCCACAAATACCTGTTCTATCCCCATAAGAGGACAGTTTCTTCCAGAAATGCCTCATTTCTCCCAAATATACCACATCTTCTCCAAGAAATACCATGTTTCCCCCTTCAAATAGGACCTTTTCACCCACATATTCCTCTTTTATCCCCAAAATAGGACAGTTTCTTCCAGACATGCCACATTTCTCCCAAATATATCACATCTTCTCCAAGAAATACCAGCTTTCCCCCTTCAAATAGGACCTTTTCAACCACAAATAGCTGTTTTATCCCTCAAATTGGACATGCTCTTCCAGAAATGCCAGATTTCTCCCAGATATATCACATCTTCTCCAAGAAATACCACGTTTCCCCCTTCAAATAGGACCTTTTCAACCACAAATACCTGTTTTATCCCCAAAAGAGGACAGTTTCTTCCAGAAATGCCACATTTCTCCCAAATATATCATATCTTCTCCAAGAAATGCCAGGTTTCCCCCTTCAAATAGGTCCTTTTCACCCACAAATACCTCTTTTAACCCCATAATAGGACAGTTTCTTCCAGAAATGCCACATTGCTCCCAAATATATCACATCTTCTCCAAGAAATACCAGGTTTCCCCCTTCAAATAGGACCTTTTCACCCACAAATACCTCTTTTATCCCCAAAAGAGGACAGTTTCTTCCAGAAAGGCCACATTTCTCCCAAACATATCACATCTCCTCCAAGAAATACCAGGATTCCTCCTGAAATAGGACCTTTTCTCCCACAAGTACCAGCCTTCGCCCCCAATATAGGACATTTTCTTCCAGACATGCCACATTTCTCCCAAACATATCACATCTTCTCCAAGAAATACCAGGTTTTCCCCTGGAAATAGGACCTTTTCACCCACACATACCTCTTTTATCCCCAAAAGAGGACAGTTTCTTCCAGACATGCCACATTTCTCCCAAATATATCACATCTTCTCCAAGAAATACCAGGGTTCCCCCTTCAAATAGGACCTTTTCACCCACAAATACCTCTTTTATCCCCAGAAGAGGACAGTTTCTTCCTGAAATGCCACATTTCTCCCAAATATATCACATCTTCTCCAAGAAATACCAGGTTTCCCCCTTCAAATAGGACCTTTTCACCCACAAATACCTCTTTTATCCCCAAAAGAGGACAGTTTCTTCCAGAAATGCCACATTTCTCCCAAATATATCACATCTTCTCCAAGAAATACCAGGATTCCTCCTGTAATAGGACCTACTCACCCACAACTACCAGCCTTCTCCCCACAAATTGGACATTTTCTTCCAGAAATGCCTCATTTCTCCCAAATATATCACATCTTCTCCAAGAAATACCACGTTTCCCCCTTCAAATAGGACCTTTTCACCCACAAATACCTCTTTTATCCCCAAAAGAGGACAGTTTCTTCCAGAAATGCCACATTTCTCCCAAATAGATCACATCTTCTCCAAGAAATACCAGCTTTCCCCCTTCAAATAGGACCTTTTCACACACAAATACCTATTTTATCCCCAAAAGAGGACAGTTTCTTCCAGAAATGCCACATTTCTCCCAAATATACCACATCTTCTCCAAGAAATACCAGGATTCCTCCTGAAATAGGACCTTCTCACCCAAAACTACCAGCCTTCTCCCCACAAATTGGACATTTTCTTCCAGAAATGCCACATTACTCCCAAATATATCACATCTTCTCCAAGAAATACCAGGTTTCCCCCTTGAATTAGGACCTTTTCACCCACGAATACCTCTTTTATCCCCAAAAGAGGACATTTTCTTCCAGAAATGCCACATTTCTCCCAAATATATCACATCTTCTCCAAGAAATAACACGTTTCCCCCTTCAAATAGGACCTTTTCACCCACAAATACCTGTTTTATCCCCAAAAGACGACAGTTTCTTCCAGAAATGCCACATTTCTCCCAAATATATCATATCTTCTCCAAGAAATACCAGGGTTCCCCCTTCAAATATGAAATTTTCACCCACAAATACCTGTTTTATCCCCAAAAGAGGTCAGTTTCTTCCTGACATGCCACATTTCTCCCAAATAGATCACATCTTCTCCAAGAAATACCACGTTTCCCCCTTCAAATAGGACCTTTTCACCCACAAATACCTGTTTTATCCCCAAATAGGACAGTTTCTTCCAGAAATGCCACATTTCTCCCAAATATATCACATCTTCTCCAAGAAATACCAGCTTTCCCCTTCAAATAGGACCTTTTCAACCACAAATACCTGTTTTATCCCTCAAATTGGACATATTCTTCCAGAAATGCCAGATTCCTCCCAAATATTTCACATCTTCTCCAAGAAAAAACACGTTTCCCCCTTCAAATAGGACCTTTTCACCCACAAATACCTGTTTTATCCCCAAAAGAGGACAGTTTCTTCCAGAAATGCCACATTTCTCCCAAATATATCATATTTTCTCCAAGAAATACCAGGTTTCCCCCTTCAAATAGGAAATTTTCACCCACAAATACCTCTTTTATCCCCAGAATAGGACAGTTTCTTCCAGAAATGCCACATTTCTCCCAAATAGATCACATCTTCTCCAAGAAATACCAGCTTTCCCCCTTCAAATAGGACCTTTTCAACCACAAATACCTCTTTGATCCCCAAAAGAGGACAGTTTCTTCCAGAAAGGCCACATTTCTCCCAAACATATCACATCTCCTCCAAGAAATACCAGGATTCCTCTTTAAATAGGACATATTCTCCCACAAGTACCAGCCTTCTCCCCCAATATAGGACATTTTCTTCCAGACATGCCACATTTCTCCCAAATATATCACATCTTCTCCAAGAAATACCAGCTTTCCCCCTTGAAATAGGACCTTTTCACCCACACATACCTCTTTTATCCCCAAAAGAGGACAGTTTCTTCCAGACATGCCACATTTCTCCCAAATAGATCACATCTTCTCCAAGAAATACCAGGGTTCCCCCATCAAATAGGACCTTTTCAACCACAAATACCTCTTTTATCCCCAAAATAGGACAGTTTCTTCCAGAAAGGCCACATTTCTCCCAAATAGATCACATCTTCTCCAAGAAATACCAGCTTTCCCCCTTCAAATAGGACCTTTTCAAACACAAATACCTGTTTTATCCCCAAAAGAGGACAGTTTCTTCCAGAAATGCCACATTTCTCCCAAATATATCACATCTTCTCCAAGAAATACCAGGATTCCTCCTGAAATAGGACCTTCTCACCCACAACTACCAGCCGTCTCCCCACAAATTGGACATTTTCTTCCAGAAATGCCAGATTTCTCCAAAATATATCACATCTTCTCCAAGAAATACCACGTTTCCCCCTTCAGATAGGACCTTTTCACCCACAATTACCTCTTTTATCCCCAAAAGAGGACAGTTTCTTCCAGGAATGCCACATTTCTCCCAAATATATCACATCTTCTCCAAGAAATACCAGGTTTTCCCCTGGAAATAGGACCTTTTCACCCACACATACCTCTTTTATCCCCAAAAGAGGACAGTTTCTTCCAGACATGCCACATTTCTCCCAAATATATCACATCTTCTCCAAGAAATACCTGGTTTCCCCCTTGAATTAGGACCTTTTCTCCATGAAATACCTCTTTTATCCCCAAAAGAGGACAGTTTCTTCCAGAAATGCCACATTTCTCCCAAATAGATCACATCTTCTCCAAGAAATACCAGGTTTCCCCCTTCAAATTGACCTCTTCAAAAGCTAATACCTCTTTTATCCCCAAAATAGGACAGTTTCTTCCAGAAATGCCACATTTCTCCCAAATATATCACATCTTCTCCAAGAAATAACACGTTTCCCCCTTCAAATAGGACCTTTTCACCCACAAATACCTGTTTTATCCCCAAAAGACGACAGTTTCTTCCAGAAATGCCATATTTCTCCCAAATATATCATATCTTCTCCAAGAAATACCAGGTTTCCCCCTTCAAATAGGAAATTTTCACCCACAAATACCTGTTTTATCCCCAAAATAGGACAGTTTCTTCCAGAAATGCCACATTTCTCCCAAATAGATCACATCTTCTCCAAGAAATACCAGCTTTCCCCCTTCAAATAGGACCTTTTCAACCACAAATACCTCTTTTATCCCCAAAAGAGGACAGTTTCTTCCAGAAAGGCCACATTTCTCCCAAACATATCACATCTCCTCCAAGAAATACCAGGATTCCTCCTGAAATAGGACCTTTTCTCCCACAAGTACCAGCCTTCGCCCCCAATATAGGACATTTTCTTCCAGACATGCCACATTTCTCCCAAATAGATCACATCTTCTCCAAGAAATACCAGCTTTCCCCCTTGAAATAGGACCTTTTCACCCACACATACCTCTTTTATCCCCAAAAGAGGACAGTTTCTTCCAGACATGCCACATTTCTCCCAAATAGATCACATCTTCTCCAAGAAATACCAGGGTTCCCCCTTCAAATAGGACCTTTTCAACCACAAATACCTCTTTTATCCCCAAAAGAGGACAGTTTCTTCCAGAAATGCCACATTTCTCCCAAATAGATCACATCTTCTCCAAGAAATACCAGCTTTCCCCCTTCAAATAGGACCTTTTCAAACACAAATACCTGTTTTATCCCCAAAAGAGGACAGTTTCTTCCAGAAATGCCACATTTCTCCCAAATATAGCACATCTTCTCCAAGAAATACCAGGATTCCTCCTGAAATAGGACCTTCTCACCCACAACTACCAGCCGTCTCCCCACAAATTGGACATTTTCTTCCAGACATGCCACATTTCTCCCAAACATATCACATCTTCTCCAAGAAATACCAGCTTTCCCCCATCAAATAGGACCTTTTCACCCACAAATACCTCTTTTATCCCCAAAAGAGGACAGTTTCTTCCAGAAATGCCAGATTTCTCCCAAATATATCACATCTTCTCCAAGAAACACCTGGTTTCCCCCTTGAATTAGGACCTTTTCTCCATGAAATACCTCTTTTATCCCCTAAAGAGGACAGTTTCTTCCAGAAATGCCACATTTCTCCCAAATAGATCACATCTTCTCCAAGAAATACCAGGTTTCCCCCTTCAAATTGACCTCTTCAAAAGCTAATGCCTCTTTTATCCCCAAAATAGGACAGTTTCTTCCAGAAATGCCACATTTCTCCCAAATATATCACATCTTCTCCGAGAAATGCCAGGATTCCTCCTGAAATAGGACCTTCTCACCCAAAACTACCAGCCTTCTCCCCCCAAATTGGACATTTTCTTCCAGAAAGGCCACATATCTCCCAAGCATATCACATCTTCTCCAAGAAATACCAGGATTCCTCCTGAAATAGGACCTTCTCACCGAAAACTACCAGCCTTCTCCCCCCAAATTGGACATTTTCTTCCAGACATGCCACATTTCTCCCAAATAGATCACATCTTCTCCAAGAAATACCAGCTTTCCCCCTTCATATAGGACCTTTTCTCCCACAAATACCTGTTCTATCCCCAAAATAGGACAGTTTCTTCCAGAAATGCCACATTTCTCCCAAATATATCACATCTTCTCCAAGAAATACCACGTTTCCCCCTTCAAATAGGACCTTTTCACCCACAAATACCTGTTTGATCCCCAAAATAGGACAGCTTCTTCCAGACATGCCACATTTCTCCCAAATATATCACATCTTCTCCAAGAAATACCAGCTTTCCCCCTTCAAATAGGACCTTATCACCCACAAATACCTCTTTTATCCCCAAAAGAGGACAGTTTCTTCCAGAAATGCCAGATTTCTCCCAAATAGATCACATCTTCTCCAAGAAATACCAGCTTTCCCCCATCAAATAGGACCTTTTCACCCACAAATACCTCTTTTATCCCCAAAAGAGGACAGTTTCTTCCAGAAATGCCAGATTTCTCCCAAATATATCACATCTTCTCCAAGAAATAACAGGTTTCCCCCTTCAAATACAACGTTTTCACCCACAAATACCTCTTTTTTCCCCAAAATAGGACAGTTTCTTCCAGAAATGCCACATTTCTCCCAAATATACCACATCTTCTCTAAGAAATACCAGGTTTCCCCCTTCAAATAGGACCTTTTCACCCACAAATACCTCTTTTATCCCCAAAATAGGACAGTTTCTTCCAGAAATGCCACATTTCTCCCAAATATATCACATCTTCTCCAAGAAATACCAGGATGCCCCCTTCAAATAGGACCTTTTCAACCACAAATATCTGTTTTATCCCTCAAATTGGACATATTCTTCCAGAAATGCCAGATTTCTCCCAAATATATCATATCTTCTCCAAGAAGTACCATGTTTGCCCCTTCAAATAGGACCTTTTCACCAACAAATACCTCTTTTATCCCCAAAAGAGGACAGTTTCTTCCGGAAATGCCACATTTCTCCCAAATATATCACATCTTCTCCAAGAAATACCAGCTTTCCTTTTTCAAATAGGACCTTTTCACACACAAATACCTGTTTTATCCCCAAAAGAGGACAGTTTCTTCCAGAAATGCCACATTTCTCCCAAAAATATCACATCTTCTCCAAGAAATACCAGGATTCCTCCTGAAATAGGACCTTCTCACCCACTAATACCAGGCTTCTCCCCCCAAATAGGACAGTTTCTTCCAGAAATGCCTCATTTCTCCCAAATATATCACATCTTCTCCAAGAAATACCACGTTTCCCCCTTCAAATAGGAACTTTTCACCCACAAATACCTCTTTTATCCCCAAAAGAGGACACTTTCTTCCAGAAATGCCACATTTCTCCCAAATATATCACATCTTCTCCAAGAAATACCAGGTTTCCCCCTTCAAATAGGACCTTTTCAACCACAAATACCTGTTTTATGCCCAAAATACGACAGTTTCTTCCAGAAATGCCACATTTCTCCCAAATATATCACATCTTCTCCAAGAAATACCAGGGTTCCCCCTTCAAATAGGACCTTTTCTCCATGAAATACCTCTTTTATCCCCAAAAGAGGACATTTTCTTCCAGAAATGCCACATTTCTCCCAAATATATCACATCTTCTCCAAGAAATGCCAGGATTCCTCCTGAAATAGGACCTTCTCACCCAAAACTACCAGCCTTCTCCCCCCAAATTGGACATTTTCTTCCAGAAATGCCACATTTCTCCCAAATATATCACATCTTCTCCAAGAAATACCAGGATTCCTCCTGAAATAGGACCTTCTCACCCACAACTACCAGCCTTCTCCCCCCAAATTGGACAATTTCTTCCAGAAATGCCACATTTCTCCCAAATAGATCACATCTTCTCCAAGAAATACCAGCTTTCCCCCTTCAAATAGGACCTTTTCTCCCACAAATACCTGTTTTATCCCCCAAATAGGACAGTTTCTTCCAGAAATGCCACATTTCTCCCAAATATATCACATCTTCTCCAAGAAATACCAGGGTTCCCCCTTCAAATAGGATCTTTTCACCCACTAATACCTCTTTTATCCCCAAAAGAGGACAGCTTCTTCCAGACATGCCACATTTCTCCCAAATAAATCACATCTTCTCCAAGAAATACCAGCTTTCCCCCTTCAAATAGGACCTTTTCACCCACAAATACCTCTTTTATCCCCAGAAGAGGACAGTTTCTTCCAGAAATGCCACATTTCTCCAAAATATATCACATCTTCTCCAAGAAATTCCAGGTTTCCCCCTTCAAATAGGACCTTTTCTCCACTAATACCTCTTGTATCCCCAAAAGAGGACAGTTTCTTCCAGACATGCCACATTTCTCCAAAATATATCACATCTTCACCAAGAAATACCAGGTTTCCCCCTTCAAATAGGAACTTTTCACCCACAAATACCTGTTTCATCCCCAAAAGAGGACAGTTTCTTCCAGAAATGCCACATTTCTCCCAAATATATCACATCTTCTCCAAGAAATACCAAGTTTCCCCCTTCAAATAGGACCTTTTCACCCACAAATACCTCTTTTATCCCCAAAAGAGGACAGTTTCTTCCAGGAATGCCAGATTTCTCCCAAATATATCACATCTTCTCCAAGAAATACCAGGGTTCCCCCTTCAAATAGGACCTTTTCTCCCACAAATACCTCTTTTATCCCCAAAACAGGACAGTTTCTTCCAGAAATGCCACATTTCTCCCAAATAGATCACATCTTCTCCAAGAAATACCAGCTTTCCCCCTTCAAATAGGACCTTTTCACCCACAAATACCTCTTTTATGCCCAAAAGAGGACAGTTTCTTCCAGACATGCCACATTTCTCCCAAATAGATCACATCTTCTCCAAGAAATACCACGTTTCCCCCTTCAAATAGGACCTTTTCACCCACAAATACCTCTTTTATCCCTCAAATAGGTCAGTTTCTTCCAGACATGCCACATTTCTCCCAAATATATCACATCTTCTCCAAGAAATACCAGGATTCCTCCTGAAAGAGGACCTTTTCTCCCACAAATACCAGCCTTCTCCCCCCAAACAGGACAGTTTCTTCCAGAAATGCCACATTTCTCCCAAACATATCACATCTTCTCCAAGAAATACCAGGTTTCCCCCTTCAAATAGGACCTTTTCACCCACAAATACCTCTTTTATCCCCAAAAGTGCACAGTTTCTTCCAGACATGCCACATTTCTCCCAAATATATCACATCTTCTCCAAGAAATACCAGCTTTCCCCCTAGAAATAGGACCTTGTCACCCACAAATACCTCTATGGTCCTCAAAAGAGGACAGTTTCTTCCAGACATGCCATATTTCTCCCAAATATATCACATCTTCTCCAAGAAATACCAGGTTTCCCCCTTCAAATAGGACCTTTTCACCCACAAATACCTCTTTTATCCCCAAAAGAGGACAGTTTCTTCCAGACATGCCACATTTCTCCCAAATATATCACATCTTCTCCAAGAAATACCAGGTTTCCCCCTTCAAATAGGACCTTTTCACCCACAAATACCTCTTTTATGCCCAAAAGAGGACAGTTTCTTCCAGAAATGCCAGATTTCTCCCAAATATATCACATCTTCTCCAAGAAATACCAGGTTTCCCCCTTCAAATAGGACCTTTTCTCCCACAAATACCTCTTTTATCCCCAAAAGAGGACAGTTTCTTCCAGAAATGCCACATTTCTCCCAAATAGATCACATCTTCTCCAAGAAATACCAGCTTTCCCCCTTCAAATAGGACCTTTTCACCCACAAATACCTCTTTTATGCCCAAAAGAGGACAGTTTCTTCCAGACATGCCACATTTCTCCCAAATAGATCACATCTTCTCCAAGAAATACCAGGGTTCCCCCTTCAAATAGGACCTTTTCTCCATGAAATACCTCTTTTATCCCCAAAAGAGGACATTTTCTTCCAGAAATGCCACATTTCTCCCAAATATATCACATCTTCTCCAAGAAATGCCAGGATTCCTCCTGAAATAGGACCTTCTCACCCAAAACTACCAGCCTTCTCCCCCCAAATTGGACATTTTCTTCCAGAAATGCCACATTTCTCCCAAATATATCACATCTTCTCCAAGAAATACCAGGATTCCTCCTGAAATAGGACCTTCTCACCCACAACTACCAGCCTTCTCCCCCCAAATTGTACAATTTCTTCCAGAAATGCCACATTTCTCCCAAATAGATCACATCTTCTCCAAGAAATACCAGCTTTCCCCCTTCAAATAGGACCTTTTCTCCCACAAATACCTGTTTTATCCCCCAAATAGGACAGTTTCTTCCAGAAATGCCACATTTCTCCCAAATATATCACATCTTCTCCAAGAAATACCAGGGTTCCCCCTTCAAATAGGATCTTTTCACCCACTAATACCTCTTTTATCCCCAAAAGAGGACAGCTTCTTCCAGACATGCCACATTTCTCCCAAATAAATCACATCTTCTCCAAGAAATACCAGCTTTCCCCCTTCAAATAGGACCTTTTCACCCACAAATACCTCTTTTATCCCCAGAAGAGGACAGTTTCTTCCAGAAATGCCACATTTCTCCAAAATATATCACATCTTCTCCAAGAAATTCCAGGTTTCCCCCTTCAAATAGGACCTTTTCTCCACTAATACCTCTTGTATCCCCAAAAGAGGACAGTTTCTTCCAGACATGCCACATTTCTCCAAAATATATCACATCTTCACCAAGAAATACCAGGTTTCCCCCTTCAAATAGGAACTTTTCACCCACAAATACCTGTTTCATCCCCAAAAGAGGACAGTTTCTTCCAGAAATGCCACATTTCTCCCAAATATATCACATCTTCTCCAAGAAATACCATGTTTCCCCCTTCAAATAGGACCTTTTCACCCACAAATACCTCTTTTATCCCCAAAATAGGACAGTTTCTTCCAGGAATGCCAGATTTCTCCCAAATATATCACATCTTCTCCAAGAAATACCAGGGTTCCCCCTTCAAATAGGACCTTTTCTCCCACAAATACCTCTTTTATCCCCAAAAGAGGACAGTTTCTTCCAGAAATGCCACATTTCTCCCAAATAGATCACATCTTCTCCAAGAAATACCAGCTTTCCCCCTTCAAATAGGACCTTTTCACCCACAAATACCTCTTTTATGCCCAAAAGAGGACAGTTTCTTCCAGACATGCCACATTTCTCCCAAATAGATCACATCTTCTCCAAGAAATACCACGTTTCCCCCTTCAAATAGGACCTTTTCACCCACAAATACCTCTTTTATCCCTCAAATAGGTCAGTTTCTTCCAGACATGCCACATTTCTCCCAAATATATCACATCTTCTCCAAGAAATACCAGGATTCCTCCTGAAAGAGGACCTTTTCTCCCACAAATACCAGCCTTCTCCCCCCAAACAGGACAGTTTCTTCCAGAAATGCCACATTTCTCCCAAACATATCACATCTTCTCCAAGAAATACCAGGTTTCCCCCTTCAAATAGGACCTTTTCACCCACAAATACCTCTTTTATCCCCAAAAGTGCACAGTTTCTTCCAGACATGCCACATTTCTCCCAAATATATCACATCTTCTCCAAGAAATACCAGCTTTCCCCCTAGAAATAGGACCTTGTCACCCACAAATACCTCTATGGTCCTCAAAAGAGGACAGTTTCTTCCAGACATGCCATATTTCTCCCAAATATATCACATCTTCTCCAAGAAATACCAGGTTTCCCCCTTCAAATAGGACCTTTTCACCCACAAATACCTCTTTTATCCCCAAAAGAGGACAGTTTCTTCCAGACATGCCACATTTCTCCCAAATATATCACATCTTCTCCAAGAAATACCAGGTTTCCCCCTTCAAATAGGACCTTTTCACCCACAAATACCTCTTTTATGCCCAAAAGAGGACAGTTTCTTCCAGAAATGCCAGATTTCTCCCAAATATATCACATCTTCTCCAAGAAATACCAGGTTTCCCCCTTCAAATAGGACCTTTTCTCCCACAAATACCTCTTTTATCCCCAAAAGAGGACAGTTTCTTCCAGAAATGCCACATTTCTCCCAAATAGATCACATCTTCTCCAAGAAATACCAGCTTTCCCCCTTCAAATAGGACCTTTTCACCCACAAATACCTCTTTTATGCCCAAAAGAGGACAGTTTCTTCCAGACATGCCACATTTCTCCCAAATAGATCACATCTTCTCCAAGAAATACCAGGTTTCCCCCTTCAAATAGGACCTTTTCACCCACAAATACCTCTTTTATCCCTCAAATAGGTCAGTTTCTTCCAGACATGCCACATTTCTCCCAAATATATCACATCTTCTCCAAGAAATACCAGGATTCCTCCTGAAAGAGGACCTTTTCTCCCACAAATACCAGCCTTCTCCCCCCAAACAGGACAGTTTCTTCCAGAAATGCCACATTTCTACCAAACATATCACATCTTCTCCAAGAAATACCAGATTTCCCCCTTCAAATAGGACCTTTTCACCCACAAATACCTCTTTTATCCCCAAAAGTGCACAGTTTCTTCCAGACATGCCACATTTCTCCCAAATATATCACATCTTCTCCAAGAAATACCAGCTTTCCCCCTTCAAATAGGACCTTGTCACCCACAAATACCTCTATGGTCCTCAAAAGAGGACAGTTTTTTCCAGACATGCCACATTTCTCCCAAATATATCACATCTTCTCCAAGAAATACCAGGTTTCCCCCTTCAAATAGGACCTTTTCACCCACAAATACCTCTTTTATCCCCAAAATAGAACAGTTTCTTCCAGACATGCCAGATTTCTCCCAAATATATCACATCTTCTCCAAGAAATACCAGGTTTCCCCCTTCAAATAGGACCTTTTCACCCACAAATACCTCTTTTATCCCCAAAAGAGAACAGTTTCTTCCAGACATGCCACATTTCTCCCAAATAGATCACATCTTCTCCAAGAAATACCAGGTTTCCCCCTTCAAATAGGACCTTTTCACCCACAAATACCTCTTTTGTCCCCAAAAGAGGACAGTTTCTTCCAGAAAGGCCACATTTCTCCCAAATATATCACATCTTCTCCAAGAAATACCAGCTTTCCCCCTTCAAAAGGACCTTTTCACCCACAAATACATGTTTTGTCCCCAAAAGAGGACAGTTTCTTCCAGAAATGCCACATTTCTCCCAAATATATCACATCTTCTCCAAGAAATACCAGGTTTCCCTCTTCAAATAGGACCTTTTCACCCACAAATACCTCTTTTATCCCCAAAATAGGACAGTTTCTTCCAGAAATGCCACATTTCTCCCAAATATATCACATCTCCAAGAAATACCAGGTTTCCTCCTGAAATAGGACCCTGTCACCCACAAATACCTGTTTTATCCCTTTGTTCCGAGCGACTTTTCGTTTTGGAGTGTGTATCCGATGCTACACTTCAGCATTCTGTGACGAATAGAGTAGAAGAGAAAAGCCCCACTAATAAGGCAGCTAGAAGCTGCAGGAGCGACACACGTTGTGCTTTCGGGGAGGACTTTCCAGAAAGTCGAGAGTTGTGGCTTCTTTCCTGCGGAGAAAAAAGCCCCTGTTTTCAGGCAATGCAGTAGGCTGAATTCGCTCGTTCTCGGCATAGGAATGCCGCTCCTCCTCTCTCGTGGCTCGAAAGCGGCATTTGCGCTGAACCACACCGGACAGTCTGCAGTTGCAGACTACTGAATAGCCTGAAAACAGGGGTTTTTTTCTCCGCCGGAAAGAAGCCACAACTCTCGACTTTCTGGAACGTCCACCCTGAAAGCACTACTTGTGTCGCTCCTCGAACTTCTAGCTGCCTTATTAGTGGGGCTTTTCCCTTCTACTCTATTCGTCACAGAATGCTGAAGTGTAGCATCGGATAAACACTCCAAAACGAAATGTCGCTCGGAAGGAAGGGATAAGAATGAGAGAGAAGCGTAGTGCATTCTGCATGGACACATGGAGAAGTCAGAAGCTCTCCATTGCGATGTGCGCAGAAGAAGCCGCTCACTCGTCGGAGCAAAGCATCCGGCTGAAGTCGCTCTTTCCCGGCATCCGAGAGAAACGAGAGCGCTGCTGAAGGCTGCAAGCGGCACTCGGGCAGAACCGCGATGGACCGGACAGCAACTGCAGACTCTCCGGAGCGGTTCAGAGCGAGTGCCGCTTTCGAGCCACGAGAGCGAAGGAGCGGTATTCCTATGCCGAGAAGATGCGAATTCAGCCTACTGCATTGCCTGAAAACAGGGGTTTTTTTCTCCGCAGGAAACAAGCCACAACTCTCGACTTTCTGGAACGTCCTCCCTGAAAGCACAACGTGTGTGGATCTGGAGCTTCTAGCTGCCTTATTAGTGGGGCTTTTCTCTTCTACTCTATTCGTCACAGAATGCTGAAGTGTAGCATCGGATAAACACTCCAAAACGAAATGTCGCTCGGAAGGAAGGGATAAGAATGAGAGAGAAGCGTAGTGCATTCTGCATGGACACATGGAGAAGTCAAAAGCGCTCCATTGCGATGTGCGCAGAAGAAGCCGCTCAATCGTCGGAGCAAAGCATCCGGCTGAAGTCGCTCTTTCCCGGCATCCGAGAGAAACGAGAGCGCTGCTGAAGGCTGCAAGCGGCACTCGGGCAGAACCGCGATGGACCGGACAGCAACTGCAGACTCTCCGGAGCGGTTCAGCGCGAGTGCCGCTTTCGAGCCACGAGAGCGAAGGAGCGGTATTGAAATGCCGAGAAGGAGCGAATTCAGCGTCCTGCATTGCCTGAAAACAGGGGGTTTTTTCTCCGCAGGAAAGAAGCCACAACTCTCGACTTTCTGGAACGTCCTCCCAGAAATCACAACGTGAGTCGCTCCTCGAACTTCTAGCTGCCTTATTAGTGGGGCTTTTCTCTTCTATTTAATTCGTCACAGAATGCTGAAGTGTAGCATCGGATAAACACTCCAAAACGAAAAGTCGCTCGGAACAAAGGGATAAAACAGGTATTTGTGGGTGACAGGGTCCTATTTCAGGAGGAAACCTGGTATTTCTTGGAGATGTGATATATTTGGGAGAAATGTGGCATTTCTGGAAGAAACTGTCCAATTTTGGGAATAAAAGAGGTATTTGTGGGTGAAAAGGTCCTATTTGAAGAGGGAAACCTGGTATTTCTTGGAGAAGATGTGATATATTTGGGAGAAATCTGGCCTTTCTGGAAGAAACTGTCCTCTTTTGGGGACAAAACATGTATTTGTGGGTGAAAAGGTCCATTTGAAGGGGGAAACCTGGTATTTCTTGGAGAAGATGTGATATATTTGGGAGAAATGTGGCATGTCTGGAAGAAATTGTCTTCTTTTGGGGATAAAAGAGGTATTTGTGGGTGAAAAGGTCCTATTTGAAGGGGGAAACGTGGTATTTCTTGGAGAAGATGTGATATATTTGGGAGAAATGTGGCATTTCTGGAAGAAACTGTCCTCTTTTGGGGACAAAAGAGGTATTTGTGGGTGAAAAGGTCCTATTTGAAGGGGGAAAGCTGGTATTTCTTGGAGAAGATGTGATCTATTTGGGAGAAATGTGGCATTTCTGGAAGAAACTGTCCTCTTTTGGGGATAAAAGAGGTATTTGTGGGTGAAAAGGTCCTATTTGAAGGGGGAAACCTGGTATTTCTTGGAGAAGATGTGATATGTTTGGGAGAAATGTGGCATTTCTGGAAGAAACTGTCCTGTTTGGGGGAAGAAGGCTGGTAATTGTGGGAGAAAAGGTCCTCTTTCAGGAGGAATCCTGGTATTTCTTGGAGAAGATGTGTTAGATTTGGGAGAAATGTGGCATGTCTGGAAGAAACTGACCTATTTCGGGGATAAAAGAGGTATTTCTGGCTGAAAAGGTCGTATTTGAAGGGGGAAACCTGGTATTTCTTGGAGAAGATGTGATCTATTTGGGAGAAATGTGGCATGTCTGGAAGAAACTGTCCTATTTTGGGGATAAAAGAGGTAATTGTGGGTGAAAAGGTCCTATTTGAAGGGGGAAACCTGGTATTTCTTGGAGAAGATGTGATCTATTTGGGAGAAATGTGGCATGTCTGGAAGAAACTGTCCTCTTTTGGGGACAAAAGAGGTATTTGTGGGTGAAAAGGTCCTATTTGAAGGGGGAAAGCTGTTATTTCTTGGAGAAGATGTGATATATTTGGGAGAAATGTGGCATTTCTGGAAGAAACTGTCCTCTTTTGGGGATAAAAGAGGTATGTGTGGGTGAAAAGGTCCTATTTGAAGGGGGAAACCTGGTATTTCTTGGAGAAGATGTGATATATTTGGGAGAAATGTGGCATTTCTGGAAGAAACTGTCCTGTTTGGGGGAAGAAGGCTGGTAATTGTGGGAGAAAAGGTCCTCTTTCAGGAGGAATCCTGGTATTTCTTGGAGAAGATGTGATCTATTTGGGAGAAATGTGGCATTTCTGGAAGAAACTGACCTATTTCGGGGATAAAAGAGGTATTTGTGGGTGAAAAGGTCGTATTTGAAGGGGGAAACCTGGTATTTCTTGGAGAAGATGTGATCTATTTGGGAAAAATGTGGCATGTCTGGAAGAAACTGTCCTATTTTGGGGATAAAAGAGGTATTTGTGGGTGAAAAGGTCCTATTTGAAGGGGGAAACCTGGTATTTCTTGGAGAAGATGTGATATATTTGGGAGAAATGTGGCATTTCTGGAAGAAACTGTCCTCTTTTGGGGATAAAAGAGGTATTTGTGGGTGAAAAGGTCCTATTTGAAGGGGGAAACCTGGTATTTCTTGGAGAAGATGTGATATACTTGGGAGAAATGAGGCATTTCTGGAAGAAACTGTCCTCTTTTGGGGATCAAACAGGTATTTGTGGTTGAAAAGGTCCTATTTGAAGGGGGAAACCTGGTATTTCTTGGAGAAGATGTGATATATTTGGGAGAAATGTGGCATGTCAGGAATAAACTGTCCTCTTTTGGGGATAAAAGAGGTATTTGTGTTTGAAAAGGTCCTATTTGAATGGGAAACGTGGTATTTCTTGGAGAAGATGTGATATATTTTGGAGAAATGCGGCATTTCTGGAAGAAACTGCCCTCTTTTGGGGGGAAAAGGCTGGTATTTTTGGGAGAAAAGGTCCTATTACAGGAGAAATCCTGGTATTTCTTGGAGGAGATGTGATATGTTTGGGAGAAATGTGGCATGTCTGGAAGAAACTATCCTCTTTTGGGGATAAAACAGGTACTTGTGGGTGAAAAGGTCCTATTTGAAGGGGGTATACTGGTATTTCTTGGAGAAGATGTGATATGTTTGGATGAAATGTGGCATTTCTGGAAGAAACTGTTCTATTTTGGGGATAAAACAGGTATTTGTGGGTGAAAAGGTCCTATTTGAAGGAAGAAACCTGGTATTTCTTGGAGAAGATGTGATATATTTGGGTGATATGTGGCATGTCTGGAAGAAACTGTCCTATTTTGGGGATAAAACAGGTATTTGTGGGTGAAAATTTCCTATTTGAAGGGGGAATCCTGGTATTTCTTGGAGGAGATGTGATATGTTTGGGAGAAATGTGGCATGTCTGGAAGAAAATGTCCAATTTGGGGGGAGAAGGCTGGTAGTTTTCGGTGAGAAGGTCCTATTTCAGGAGGAATCCTGGTATTTCTTGGAGAAGATGTGATCTATTTGGGAGAAATGTGGCCTTTCTGGAAGAAAATGTCCAATTTGGGGGGAGAAGGCTGGTAGTTTTGGGTGAGAAGGTCCTATTTCAGGAGGAATCCTGGCATTTCTTGGAGAAGATGTGATATATTTGGGAGAAATGTGGCATTTCTGGAAGAAAGTGTCCTCTTTTGGGGATAAAAGAGGTATTTCATGGAGAAAAGGTCCTAATTCAAGGGGGAAACCTGGTATTTCTTGGAGAAGATGTGATATATTTGGGAGAAATGTGGCATGTCTGGAGGAAACTGTCCTATTTGGGGGATAAAACAGGTATTTGTGGGAGAAAAGGTCCTATTTGAAGGGGGAAACGTGGTATTTCTTAGAGAAGATGTGATATATTTGGGAGAAATGTGGCCTTTCTGGACGAAACTGTCGTATTTTGGGGATAGAAGAGGTATTTGTTGGTGAAATGTTCCTATTTGAAGGGGGAAAGCTGGTATTTCTTGGAGAAGATGTGATCTATTTGGGAGAAATGTGGCATGTCAGGAAGAAACTGTCCTCTTTTGGGGATAAAAGAGGTATTTGTGGGTGAAAAGGTCCTATTTCCAGGGGAAAACCTGGTATTTCTTGGAGCAGAGGTGATATATTTGGGAGAAATGTGGCATTTCTGGAAGAAACTGTCCTCTTTTGGGGATAAAAGAGGTATTTCATGGAGAAAAGGTCCTATTTGAAGGGGGAACCCTGGTATTTCTTGGAGAAGATGTGATATATTTGGGAGAAATGTGGCATTTCTGGAAGAAACTGTCCTCTTTTGGGGATAAAAGAGGTATTTGTGGGTGAAAATGTCCTATTTGAAGGGGGAAACGTGGTATTTCTTGGAGAAGATGTGATATATTTGGGAGAAATGTGGCATTTCTGGAAGAAACTGTCCTCTTTTGGGGATAAAACAGGTATTTGTGGGTGAAAAGGTCCTATTTCCAGGGGAAAACCTGGTATTTCTTGGAGAAGATGTGATATATTTTGGAGAAATGTGGCATGTCTGGAAGAAAATGTCCTATATGGGGGGAGAAGGGTGGTATTTGTGGGAGAAATGTTCCTATTTCAGGAGGAATCCTGGTATTTCTTGGAGGAGATGTGATATGTTTGGGAGAAATGTGGCATGTCAGGAAGAAACTGTTCACTTTTGGGGATAAAAGAGGTATTTGTGGGTGAAAAGGTCCTATTTGAAGGGGGAAACCTGGTATTTCTTGGAGAAGATGTGATATATTTGGGAGAAATATGGCATTTCTGGAAGAAACTGTCCTCTTTTGGGGATAAAACAGGTATTTGTGGGTGAAAACGTTGTATTTGAAGGGGGAAACCTGTTATTTCTTGGAGAAGATGTGATATATTTGGGAGAAATGTGGCATTTCTGGAAGAAACTGTCCTATTTTGGGGATAAAAGAGGTATTTGTGGGTGAAAAGGTCCTATTTGAAGTTGGAAACCTGTTATTTCTTGGAGAAGATGTGATATATTTGGGAGAAATCTGGCATTTCTGGAAGAAACTGTCCTCTTCTGGGGATAAAACAGGTATTTGTGGGTGAAAAGGTCCTATTTGAAGGGGGAACCCTGGTATTTCTTGGAGAAGATGTGATCTATTTGGGAGAAATGTGGCATTTCTGGAAGAAACTGTCCTCTTTTGGGGAGAAAAGAGGTATTTGTGGGTGAAAAGGTCCTATTTGAAGGGGGAAACCTGGTATTTCTTGGAGAAGATGTGATATATTTGGGAGAAATGTGGCATGTCTGGGAGAAACTGTCCTCTTTTGGGGATAAAAGAGGTATTTGTGGGAGAAAAGGTCCAATTTGAAGGGGGAAAGCTGGTATTTCTTGGAGAAGATGTGATCTCTTTGGGAGAAATGTGGCCTTTCTGGAAGAAAATGTCCAATTTGGGGGGAGAACGCTGGTAGTTTTCGGTGAGAAGGTCCTATTTCAGGAGGAATCCTGGTATTTCTTGGAGAAGATGTGATATATTTGGGAGAAATGTGGCCTTTCTGTAAGAAAATGTCCAATTTGGGGGGAGAAGTCAGGTAGTTTTGGGTGAGAAGGTCCAAACTCAGGAGGAATCCTGGCATTTCTTGGAGAAGATGTGATATATTTGGGAGAAATGTGGCATTTCTGGAAGAAACTGTCCTCTTTTGGGGATAAAAGAGGTATTAGTGGTAGAAAAGGTCCTATTTGAAGGGGGAAACCTGGTATTTCTTGGAGAAGATGTGATATGTTTGGGAGAAATGTGGCATTTCTGGAAGAAACTGTCCTATTTTGGGGATAAAAGAGGTATTTCATGGAGAAAAGGTCCTAATTCAAGGGGGAAACCTGGTATTTCTTGGAGGAGTTGTGATATATTTGGGAGAAATGTGGCATTTCTGGAAGAAACTGTCCTCTTTTGGGGATCAAAGAGGTATTTGTTGTTGAAAAGGTCCTATTTGAAGGGGGAACCCTGGTATTTCTTGGAGAAGATGTGATATATTTGGGAGAAATGTGGCATGTCTGGAAAAAACTGTCCTCTTTTGGGGATAAAAGAGGTATTTGTGGGTGAGAAGGTCCTATTTGAACGGGGAAACGTGGTATTTCTTGGAGAAGATGTGATATATTTGGGAGAAATGTGGCATTTCTGTAAGAAACTGTCCTCTTTTGGGGATAAAAGAGGTATTTGTGGGAGAAAAGGTCCAATTTGAAGGGGGAAAGCTGGTATTTCTTGGAGAAGATGTGATCTATTTGGGAGAAATGTGGCCTTTCTGGAAGAAAATGTCCAATTTAAAGGGAGAAGGCTGGTAGTTTTCGGTGAGAAGGTCCTATTTCAGGAGGAATCCTGGTATTTCTTGGAGAAGATGTGATATATTTGGGAGAAATGTGGCCTTTCTGGAAGAAAATGTCCAATTTGGGTGGAGAAGGCTGGTAGTTTTGGGTGAAAAGGTCCTATTTCAGGAGGAATCCTGGCATTTCTTGGAGAAGATGTGATATATTTGGGAGAAATGTGGCATTTCTGGAAGAAACTGTCCTCTTTTGGGGATAAAAGAGGTATTAGTGGTAGAAAAGGTCCTATTTGAAGGGGGAAACCTGGTATTTCTTGGAGAAGATGTGATATGTTTGGGAGAAATGTGGCATGTCTGGAAGAAACTGTCCTCTTTTGGGGATAAAAGAGGTATTTCATGGAGAAAAGGTCCTAATTCAAGGGGGAAACCTGGTATTTCTTGGAGGAGATGTGATATATTTGGGAGAAATGTGGCATTTCTGGAAGAAACTGTCCTCTTTTGGGGATCAAAGAGGTATTTGTGGTTGAAAAGGTCCTATTTGAAGGGGGAACCCTGGTATTTCTTGGAGAAGATGTGATCTATTTGGGAGAAATGTGGCATGTCTGGAAAAAACTGTCCTCTTTTGGGGATAAAAGAGGTATTTGTGGGTGAGAAAGTCCTATTTGAAGTGGGAAAGCTGGTATTTCTTGGAGAAGATGTGATATATTTGGGAGAAATGTGGCATTTCTGGAAGAAACTGTCCTATTTTGGGGATAGAACAGGTATTTGTGGGTGAAAAGGTCCTATTTGAAGGGGGAACCCTGGTATTTCTTGGAGAAGATGTGATATATTTGGGAGAAATGTGGCATGTCTCGAAGAAAATGTCCTATTTGGGAGGAGAAGGGTGGTATTTGCGGGAGAATAGTCCCTATTTCAGGAGGAATCCTGGTATTTCTTGGAGGAGATGTGATATGATTGGGAGAAATGTGGCATGTCTGGAAGAAACTGTCCTCTTTTGGGGATAAAAGAGGTATTTGTGGGTGAAAAGGTCCTATTTGAAGGGGGAAACCTGGTATTTCTTGGAGAAGATGTGATATGCTTGGGAGAAATATGGCATTTCTGGAAGAAACTGTCCTCTTTTGGGGATAAAAGAGGTATTAGTGGGTGAAAAGGTCCTATTTCCAGGGGGAAACCTGGTATTTCTTGAAGAAGATGTGATATATTTGGGAGTAATCAGGCATTTCTGGAAGAAAATGTCCTATCTGGGGGGAGAAGGCTGGTATTTGTGGGTGAAAAGGTCCTATATGAAGGGGGAAACCTGGTATTTCTTGGAGAAGATGTGATATATTTGGGAGAAATGTGGCATTTCTGAAAGAAAGTGTCCTGTTTTGGGGATAAAACAGGTATTTGTGGGGGAAAAGGTCCTATTTGAAGGGGGAAACCTGGTATTTCTTGAAGGAGATGTGATATATTTGGGAGAAATGTGGCATGTCTGGAAGAAACTGTCCTCTTTTGGGGATAAAAGAGGTATGTGTGGGTGAAAAGGTCCTATTTCCAGGGGGAAACCTGGTATTTCTTGGAGAAGATGTGATATATTTGGGAGAAAGGTGGCATGTCAGGAAGAAACTGACCTATTTGGGGGAGAAGCCTGCTATAAGTGGGTGAAAAGGTCCTATTTGAAGGGGGAAAGCTGGTATTTCATGGAGAAGATGTGATATATTTGGGGAAATGTGGCATGTCTGGAAGAAAATGTCCTATTTGGGGGGAGAAGGCTGGTACTTGTGGGAGAAAAGGTCCTCTTTCAGGAGGAATCCTGGTATTTCTTGGAGGAGGTGTGATATGTTTGGGAGAAATGTGCCATTTCTGGAAGAAACTATCCTCTTTTGGGGATAAAAGAGGTATTTGTGGATAAAAAGGTCCTATTTGAAGGGGGAAAGGCGGTATTTCTTGGAGAAGATGTGATATGTTTGGGAGAAATATGGCATTTCTGGAAGAAACTGTTCTTTTTTGGGGATAAAAGAGGTATTTGTGGGTGAAAAGGTCCTATTTGAAGGGGGAAACCTGGTATTTCTTGGAGAAGATGTGATCTATTTGGGAGAAATGTGGCATTTCTGGAAGAAACTGTCCTCTTATGGGGATAGAACAGGTATTTGTGGGTGAAAAGGTCCTATTTCCAGGGGAAAACCTGGTATTTCTTGGAGAAGATGTGATATATTTGGGAGAAATGTGGCATGTCTGGAAGAAAATGTCCTATATGGGGGGAGAAGGGTGGTATTTGTGGGAGAAATGTTCCTCTTTCAGGAGGAATCCTGGTATTTCTTGGAGGAGATGTGATATGTTTGGGAGAAATGTGGCATGTCTGGAAGAAACTGTCCTCTTTTGGGGATAAAAGAGGTATTTGTGGGTGAAAAGGTCCTATTTGAAGGGGGAAACCTGGTATTTCTTGGAGAAGATGTGATATATTTGGGAGAAATGTGGCATTTCTGGAAGAAACTGTCCTCTTTTGGGGATAAAACAGGTATTTGTGGGTGAAAACGTTGTATTTGAAGGGGGAAACCTGTTATTTCTTGGAGAAGATGTGATATATTTGGGAGAAATGTGGCATTTCTGGAAGAAACTGTCCTATTTTGGGGATAAAAGAGGTATTTCATGGAGAAAAGGTCCTATTTGAAGAGGGAAACCTGGTATTTCTTGGAGAAGATGTGATATATTTGGGAGAAATCTGGCATTTCTGGAAGAAACTGTCCTCTTCTGGGGATAAAACAGGTATTTGTGGGTGAAAAGGTCCTATTTGAAGGGGGAACCCTGGTATTTCTTGGAGAAGATGTGATCTATTTGGTTGAAATGTGGCATTTCTGGAAGAAACTGTCCTCTTTTGGGGATAAAAGAGGTATTTGTGGGTGAAAAGGTCCTATTTGAAGGGGGAAACGTGGTATTTCTTGGAGAAGATGTGATATATTTGGGAGAAATGTGGCATGTCTGGGAGAAACTGTCCTCTTTTGGGGATAAAAGAGGTATTTGTGGGAGAAAAGGTCCAATTTGAAGGGGGAAAGCTGGTATTTCTTGGAGAAGATGTGATATGTTTGGGAGAAATGTGGCCTTTCTGGAAGAAAATGTCCAATTTGGGGGGAGAACGCTGGTAGTTTTCGGTGAGAAGGTCCTATTTCAGGACGAATCCTGGTATTTCTTGGAGGAGATGTGATATATTTGGGAGAAATGTGGCCTTTCTGGAAGAAAATGTCCAATTTGGGGGGAGAAGTCAGGTAGTTTTGGGTGAGAAGGTCCAAACTCAGGAGGAATCCTGGCATTTCTTGGAGAAGATGTGATCTATTTGGGAGAAATGTGGCATTTCTGGAAGAAACTGTCCTCTTTTGGGGATAAAACAGGTATTTGTGGGAGAAAAGGTCCTATTTGAAGGGGGAAACCTGGTATTTCTTGGAGAAGATGTGATATGTTTGGGAGAAATGTGGCATGTCAGGAAGAAACTGTCCTCATTTGGGGATAAAAGAGGTATTTCATGGAGAAAAGGTCCTAATTCAAGGGGGAAACCTGGTATTTCTTGGAGGAGTTGTGATATATTTGGGAGAAATGTGGCATTTCTGGAAGAAACTGTCCTCTTTTGGGGATCAAAGAGGTATTTGTTGTTGAAAAGGTCCTATTTGAAGGGGGAACCCTGGTATTTCTTGGAGAAGATGTGATATATTTGGGAGAAATGTGGCATGTCTGGAAGAAACTGTCCTCTTTTGGGGATAAAAGAGGTATTTGTGGGTGAGAAGGTCCTATTTGAAGGGGGAAACCTGGTATTTCTTGGAGAAGATGTGATATATTTGGGAGAAATGTGGCATTTCTGGAAGAAACTGTCCTCTTTTGGGGATAAAAGAGGTATTTGTGGGAGAAAAGGTCCAATTTGAAGGGGGAAAGCTGGTATTTCTTGGAGAAGATGTGATCTATTTGGGAGAAATGTGGCCTTTCTGGAAGAAAATGTCCAATTTGGGGGGAGAAGGCTGGTAGTTTTCGGTGAGAAGGTCCTATTTCAGGAGGAATCCTGGTATTTCTTGGAGAAGATGTGATATATTTGGGAGAAATGTGGCCTTTCTGGAAGAAAATGTCCAATTTGGGGGGAGAAGGCTGGTAGTTTTGGGTGAGAAGGTCCTATTTCAGGAGGAATCCTGGCATTTCTTGGAGAAGATGTGATATATTTGGGAGAAATGTGGCATTTCTGGAAGAAACTGTCCTCTTCTGGGGATAAAAGAGGTATTAGTGGTAGAAAAGGTCCTATTTGAAGGGGGAAACCTGGTATTTCTTGGAGAAGATGTGATATGTTTGGGAGAAATGTGGCATGTCTGGAAGAAACTGTCCTCTTTTGGGGATAAAAGAGGTATTTCATGGAGAAAAGGTCCTAATTCAAGGGGGAAACCTGGTATTTCTTGGAGGAGATGTGATATATTTGGGAGAAATGTGGCATTTCTGGAAGAAACTGTCCTCTTTTGGGGATCAAAGAGGTATTTGTGGTTGAAAAGGTCCTATTTGAAGTGGGAACCCTGGTATTTCTTGGAGAAGATGTGATATATTTGGGAGAAATGCGGCATGTCTGGAAAAAACTGTCCTCTTTTGCGGATAAAAGAGGTATTTGTGGATGAGAAGGTCCTATTTGAAGGGGGAAAGCTGGTATTTCTTGGAGAAGATGTGATATATTTGGGAGAAATGTGGCATTTCTGGAAGAAACTGTCCTATTTTGGGGATAGAACAGGTATTTGTGGGTGAAAAGGTCCTATTTGAAGGGGGAACCCTGGTATTTCTTGGAGAAGATGTGATATATTTGGGAGAAATGTGGCATGTCTCGAAGAAAATGTCCTATTTGGGAGGAGAAGGGTGGTATTTGTGGGAGAATAGTCCCTATTTCAGGAGGAATCCTGGTATTTCTTGGAGGAGATGTGATATGTTTGGGAGAAATGTGGCATGTCTGGAAGAAACTGTCCTCTTTTGGGGATAAAAGAGGTATTTGTGGGTGAAAAGGTCCTATTTGAAGGGGGAAACCTGGTATTTCTTGGAGAAGATGTGATATGCTTGGGAGAAATATGGCATTTCTGGAAGAAACTGTCCTCTTTTGGGGATAAAAGAGGTATTTGTGGGTGAAAAGGTCCTATTTCCAGGGGGAAACCTGGTATTTCTTGAAGAAGATGTGATATATTTGGGAGTAATCAGGCATTTCTGGAAGAAAATGTCCTATCAGGGGGGAGAAGGCTGGTATTTGTGGGTGAAAATGTCCTATATGAAGGGGGAAACCTGGTATTTCTTGGAGAAGATGTGATATATTTGGGAGAAATGTGGCATTTCTGGAAGAAACTGTCCTATTTGCGGGGAGAAGGGTGCTATTTGTGGGAGAAAAGTTCCTATTTCAGGAGGAATCCTGGTATTTCTTGGAAGAGATGTGATATGTTTGGGAGAAATGTGCCATTTCTGGAAGAAACTGTCCTCTTTTGGGGATAAAACAGGTATTTGTGGGTGAAAAGGTCCTATTTGAAGGGGGAAACCTGGTATTTCTTGGAGAAGATGTGATCTATTTGGGAGAAATGTGGCATGTCTGGAAGAAACTGTCCTCTTTTGGGGATACAAGAGGTATTTGTGTTTGAAAAGGTCCTATTTCAAGGAGGAAACCCTGGTATTTCTTGGAGAAGATGTGATATATTTGGGAGAAATGTGGCATTTCTGGACGTAACTGTTCTATTTTGGGGACAAAAGAGGTATTTGTGGGTGATAAGGTCCTATTTGAAGGGGGAAAGATGGTATTTCTTGGAGAAGATGTGATCTATTTGGGAGAAATCTGGCATTTCTGGAAGAAACTGTCCTATTTGGGGGGAGAAGGCTGGTATTTGTGGGAGAAAAGGTCCTATTTCAGGAGGAATCCTGGTATTTCTTGGAGAAGATGTGATCTATTTGGGAGAAATGTGGCATTTCTAGAAGAAACTGTCCGATTTGAGGGATAAAAGAGGTATTTGTGGGTGAAAAGGTCCTATTTCAGGAGGAATCCTGGTATTTCATGGAGAAGATGTGATATATCTGGAAGAAATGTGGCATGTCTGGAAGAAACTGTCCTCTTTTGGGGATCAAAGAGGTATTTGTGGGTGAAAAGGTCCTATTTGAAGGGGGAACCCTGGTATTTCTTGGAGAAGATGTGATATATTTGGGAGAAATGTGGCATGTCTGGAAGAAGCTGTCCTCTTTTGGGGATAAAACAGGTATTTGTGGGAGAAAAGGTCCTATTTGAAGGGGCAACCGTGGTATTTCATGGAGGAGATGTGATCTATTTGGGAGAAATGTGGCATGTCTGGAAGAAACTGTCCTCTTTTGGGGATAAAACAGGTACTTGTGGGTGAAAAGGTCCTATTTGAAGGGGGTATCCTGGTATTTCTTGGAGAAGATGTGATATGTTTGGGTGAAATGTGGCATTTCTGGAAGAAACTGTCCTATTTGGGAGGGGATAAAAGAGGTATTTGTAGGTGAAAAGGTCCTCTTTGAAGGGGGAAACCTGGTATTTCTTGGAGAAGATGTGATATATTTGGGAGATATGTGGCATGTCTGGAAGAAAATGTCCTATTTGGGGGGAGAAGGCTGGTATTTGTGGGAGAAAAGGTCCTATTTCAGGAGGAATCCTGGTATTTCTTGGAGGAGATGTGATCTATTTGGGAGAAATGTGGCATTTCTGGCAGAAACTGTCCTATTTTGGGGATCAAAGACGTATTTGTGGGAGAAAAGGTACTATTTGAAGGGGGAAACCTGGTATTTCTTGGGGAAGATGTGATCTATTTGGGAGAAATGTGGCCTTTCTGGAAGAAACTGTCCTATTTTGGGGATAAAAGAGGTATTTGTGGGTGAAAATTTCCTCTTTGAAGGGGGAAACCTGGTATTTCTTGGAGAAGATATGATCTATTTGGGAGAAATGTGGCATTTCTGGAAGAAACTGTCCTATATTTTGGATAAAAGAGGTATTTGTGGGTGAAAAGTTCCTATTTGAAGGGGGAAACCTGTTATTTCTCGGAGAAGATGTGATATATTTGGTAGAAATCTGGCATTTCTGGAAGAAACTGTCCTCTTCTGGGGATAAAAGAGGTATTTGTGGGTGAAAAGGTCCTATTTGAAGGGGGAAACCTGATATTTCTTGTAGAAGATGTGATATATTTGGGAGAAATGTGGCATGTCTGGAAGAAACTGTCCTATTTTGGGGATAAAAGAGGTATTTGGGGGTGATAAGGTCATATTTGAAGGTGGAACCCCGGTATTTCTTGGAGAAGATGTGATCTATTTGGGAGAAATCTGGCATTTCTGGAAGAAACTGTCCTATTTGGGGGGAGAAGGCTGTTATTTGTGGGAGAAAAGGTCCTATTTCAGGAGGAATCCTGGTATTTCTTGGAGAAGATGTGATCTATTTGGGAGAAATGTTTCATTTCTGGGAGAAACTGTCCTATTTGGGGGGAGAAGCCTGGTATTAGTGGGTGAGAAGGTCCTATTTCAGGAGGAATCCTGGAATTTCTTGGAGAAGATGTGATCTATTTGGGAGAAATGTGGCCTTTCTGGAAGAAACTGTCCTCTTTTCGGGATAAAAGAGGTATTTGTGGGTGATAAGGACCTATTTGAAGGGGGAAACCTGGTATTTCTTGGAGAAGATGTGATCTATTTGGGAGAAATGTGGCATTTCTGGAAGAAACTGTCCTCTTTTGGGGATAAAAGAGGTATTTGTGGGTGAAAAGGTCCTATTTGAAGGGGGAAACCTGGTATTTCTTGGAGAAGATGTGATATATTTGGGAGAAATGTGGCATGTCTGGAAGAAACTGTCCTCTTTTGGTGATAAAAGAGGTATGTGTGGGTGATAAGGTCCTATTTCCAGGGGAAAACCTGGTATTTCTTGGAGAAGATGTGATATATTTGGGAGAAATGTGGCATGTCTGGAAGAAAATGTCCTATTTGGGAGGAGAAGGCTGGTACTTGTGGGAGAAAAGGTCCTCTTTCAGGAGGAATCCTGGTATTTCTTGGAGGAGATGTGATATGTTTGGGAGAAATGTGCCATTTCAGGAAGAAACTGTCCTCTTTTGGGCATAAAAGAGGTATTTGTGGGTGAAAAGGTCCTATTTGAAGGGGGAAAGCTGGTATTTCTTGGAGAAGATGTGATCAATTTGGGAGAAATCTGGCATTTCTGGAAGAAACTGTCCTCTTTTGGGGATAAAAGAGGTATTTGTGGGTGAAAATTTCCTATTTGAAAGGGGAAACCTGGTATTTCTTGGAGAAGATATGATATATTTGGAAGAAATGTGGCAATTCTTGGAGGAGATGTGATATGTTTGGGAGAAATATGGCATTTCTGGAAGAAACTGTTCTTTTTTGGGGATAAAAGAGGTATTTGTGGGTGAAAAGGTCCTATTTGAAGGGGGAAACCTGGTATTTCTTGGAGAAGATGTGATCTATTTGGGAGAAATGTGGCATTTCTGGAAGAAACTGTCCTATTTTGGGGATAAAAGAGGTATTTGTGGGTGAAAATTTCCTATTTGAAGGGGGAAACCTGGTATTTCTTGGAGAAGATGTGGTATATTTGGGAGAAATGTGGCATTTCTGGAAGAAACTGTCCTATTTTGGGGATAAAAGAGGTATTTGTGGGTGAAAATTTCCTATTTGAAGGGGGAAACGTGGTATATCTTGGAGAAGATGTGATATATTTGGGAGAAATCTGGCATTTCTGGAAGAATATGTTCAATTTGAGGGATAAAAGAGGTATTTGTGGTTGAAAAGATCCTATTTGAAGGGGGAAACCTGGTATTTCTTGGAGAAGATGTGATATATTTGGGAGAAATGTGGCATGTCTAGAAGAAACTGCCCTCTTTTGGGGATAAAACAGGTATTTTTGGGTGAAAAGGTCCTATTTGAAGGGGGAAACCTGGTATTTCTTGGAGAAGATGTGGTATATTTGGGAGAAACGTGGCATTTCTGGAAGAAACTGTCCTATTTTGGGGATAAAACAGGTATTTGTGGGTGAAAACGTTGTATTTGAAGGGGGAAACCTGTTATTTCTTGGAGAAGATGTGATCTATTTGGGAGAAATCTGGCATGTCTGGAAGAAGCTGTCCTCTTTTGGGTCTCAAAGAGGTATTTGTGGGTGAAAAGGTCCTATTTGAAGGGGGAAACCTGGTATTTCTTGGAGAAGATGTGATCTATTTTGGAGAAATGTGGCATGTCTGGAAGAAACTGTCCTCTATTGGGGATAAAAGAGGTATTTGTGGGTGATAAGGTCCTATTTGAAGGGGGAAACGTGGTATTTCTTGGAGAAGATGTGATATATTTTGGAGAAATGTGGCATTCCTGGAAGAAACTGTCCTATTTTGGGGATAAAACAGGTATTTGTGGGTGAAAATTTCCTATTTGAAGGGGGAAAGCTGGTATTTCTTGGAGAAGATGTGATCTATTTGGGAGAAATGTGGCATTTCTGGAAGAAAATGTCCTCTTTTGGGGATAAAAGAGGTATTTGTGGGTGAAAAGTTCCTATTTGAAGGGGGAAAGCTGGTATTTCTTGGAGAAGATGTGATCTATTGGGGAGAAATGTGGCATTTCTGGAAGAAACTGTCCTATTTTGGAGATAGAACAGGTATTTGTGGGTGAAAAGGTCCAATTTGAAGGGGAAAACCTGGTATTTCTTGGAGAAGATGTGATTTGTTTGGGAGAAATGTGGCATGTCTGGAAGAAAATGTCCTATTTGGGGGGAGAAGGGTGCTATTTGTGGGAGAAAAGTTCCTATTTCAGGAGGAATCCTGGTATTTCTTGGAGGAGATGTGATATGTTTGGGAGAAATGTGCCATTTCTGGAAGAAACTGTCCTCTTTTGGGGATAAAACAGGTATTTGTGGGTGAAAAGGTCCTATTTGAAGGGGGAAAGCTGGTATTTCTTGGAGAAGATGTGATATGTTTGGGAGAAATATGGCATGTCTGGAAGAAACTGTCCTATTTTGGGGTTAAAACAGGTATTTGTGGGAGAAAAGGTCCTATTTGTAGGGGGAAACGTGGTATTTCTAGGAGAAGATGTGATATATTTGGGAGAAATGTGGCATTTCTGGAAGAAAGTGTCGTATTTTGGGGATAAAAGTGGTATTTGTGTTTGAAAAGGTCGTATTTGAAGGGGGAACCCTGGTATTTCTTGGAGAAGATGTGATATGTTTGGGAGAAATGTGGCATTTCTGGAAGAATATGTCCAATTTGAGGGATAAAACAGGTATTTGTGGTTGAAAAGGTCCTATTTGAAGGGGGAAACCTGGTATTTCTTGGAGAAGATGTGGTATATTTGGGAGAAATGTGGCATGTCCGGAGGAAACTGTCCTATTTTGGGGATAAAACAGGTATTTGTGGGAGAAAAGGTCCTATTTGAAGGGGGAAAGCTGGATGTTCTTGCAGGAGATGTGATCTATTTGGGAGAAATGGGGCATGTCTGGAAGAAACTGTCCTATTTTGGGGATAAAACAGGTATTTGTGGGTGAAAAGGTCCTATTTGAAGGGGGAAAGCTGGTATTTCTTGGAGAAGATGTGGTATATTTGGGAGAAATGTGGCATTTCTGGAAGAAACTGTCCTCTTTTGGGGATAAAAGAGGTATTTGTGGGTGAAAAGGTCCTATTTGAAGGGGGAAAGCTGGTATTTCTTGGAGAAGATGTGATATATTTGGGAGAAATCTGGCATTTCTGGAAGAAACTGTCCTATTTTGGGGTTAAAAGAGGTATTTGTGGGTGAAAAGGTCCTATTTGAAGGAGGAAACATGGTATTTCTTGGAGAAGATGTGATATATTTGGGAGAAATGTGGCCTTTCTGGAAGAAACTGTCCTATTTTGGGGATCAAACAGGTATGTGTGGGAGAAAAGTTCCAATTTGAAGGGGGAAACCTGGTATTTCTTGGAGAAGATGTGATCTATTTGGGAGAAATGTGGCATTTCTGGAAGAAACTGTCCTATTTTGGGGATAAAAGAGGTATTTGTGGGTGAAAAGGTCCTATTTGAAGGGGGAAACGTGGTATTTCTTGGAGAAGATGTGATATATTTGGGAGAAATGTGGCATGTCTGGAAGAAACTGTCCTCTTTTGGGGATAAAAGAGGTATTTGTGGGTGAAAAGGTCCTATTTGAAGGGGGAAAGCTGGTATTTCTTGGAGAAGATGTGCTATATTTGGGAGAAATGTGGCATGTCTGGAAGAAACTGTCCTATTTTGGGGATAAAAGAGGTATTTGTGGGAGAAAAGGTCCTATTTGAAGGGGGAAAGCTGGTATTTCTTGGAGAAGATGTGCTATATTTGGGAGAAATGTGGCATTTCTGGAAGAAAGTGTCCTGTTTTGGGGATAAAACAGGTATTTGTGGGAGAAAAGGTCCTATTTGAAGGGGGAAACCTGGTATTTCTTGAAGGAGATGTGATATATTTGGGAGAAATGTGGCCTTTCTTGCAGAAACTGTCCTATTTTGAAGATAAAAGAGGTATTTGTGGGTGAAAAGGTCCTATTTGAAGGGGGAAAGCTGGTATTTCTTGGAGAAGATGTGATCTATTTGGGAGAAATCAGGCATTTCTGGAAGAAACTGTCCTATTTGGGGGAGAAGCCTGCTATTAGTGGTTGAAAAGGTCCTATTTGAAGGGGGAAACCTGGTATTTCTTGGAGAAGATGTGATATATTTGGGAGAAATGTGGCATTTCTGGAAGAAACTGTCCTCTTTTGGGGATAAAAGAGGTATTAGTGGGTGAAAAGGTCCTATTTGAAGGGGGAAAGCTGGTATTTCTTGGAGAAGATGTGATATATTTGGGAGAAATGTGGCATGTCTGGAAGAAACTGTCCTCTTTTGTGGATGAAAGAGGTATTTGTGGGTGAAAAGGTCCTATTTGAAGTGGGAAAGCTGGTATTTCTTGGAGAAGATGTGATATATTTGGGAGAAATGTGGCATTTCTGGAAGAAAATGTCCTATTTGGGGGGAGAAGCCTGGTATTTGTGGGAGAAAAGGTCCTATTTGTAGGGGGAAACGTGGTATTTCTTGGAGAAGATGTGATATATTTGGGAGAAATGTGGCATTTCTGGAAGAAACTGTCGTATTTTGGGGATAAAAGATGTATTTGTGGGTGAAAAGGTCCTATTCGAAGGGGGAACCCTGGTATTTCTTGGAGAAGATGTGATATGTTTGGGAGAAATGTGGCATTTCTGGAAGAATATGTCCAATTTGAGGGATAAAACAGGTATTTGTGGTTGAAAAGGTCCTATTTGAAGGGGTAAACCTGGTATTTCTTGGAGAAGATGTGGTATATTTGGGAGAAATGTGGCATGTCCGGAGGAAACTGTCGTATTTTGGGGATCAAAGAGGTATTTGTGGGTGAAAAGGTCCTATTTGAAGGGGGAAAGCTGGATGTTCTTGCAGGAGATGTGATCTATTTGGGAGAAATGTGGCATGTCTGGAAGAAACTGTCCTATTTTGGGGATAAAACAGGTATTTGTGGGTGAAAAGGTCCTATTTGAAGGGGGAAAGCTGGTATTTCTTGGAGAAGATGTGGTATATTTGGGAGAAATGTGGCATTTCTGGAAGAAACTGTCCTCTTTTGGGGATAAAAGAGGTATTTGTGGGTGAAAAGGTCCTATTTGAAGGGGGAAAGCTGGTATTTCTTGGAGAAGATGTGATATATTTGGGAGAAATCTGGCATTTCTGGAAGAAACTGTCCTATTTTGGGGATAAAAGAGGTATTTGTGGGTGAAAAGGTCCTATTTGAAGGAGGAAACATGGTATTTCTTGGAGAAGATGTGATATATTTGGGAGAAATGTGGCCTTTCTGGAAGAAACTGTCCTATTTTGGGGATCAAACAGGTATGTGTGGGAGAAAAGTTCCAATTTGAAGGGGGAAACCTGGTATTTCTTGGAGAAGATGTGATCTATTTGGGAGAAATGTGGCATTTCTGGAAGAAACTGTCCTCTTTTGGGGATAAAAGAGGTATTTGTGGGTGAAAAGGTCCTATTTGAAGGGGGAAACGTGGTATTTCTTGGAGAAGATGTGATATATTTGGGAGAAATGTGGCATTTCTGGAAGAAACTGTCCTCTTTTGGGGATGAAAGAGGTATTTGTGGGTGAAAAGGTCCTATTTGAAGGGGGAAAGCTGGTATTTCTTGGAGAAGATGTGATATATTTGGGAGAAATGTGGCATTTCTGGAAGAAAATGTCCGATTTGGGGGGAGAAGCCTGGTATTTGTGGGAGAAAAGGTCCTATTTGTAGGGGGAAACGTGGTATTTCTTGGAGAAGATGTGGTATATTTGGGAGAAATGTGGCATTTCTGGAAGAAACTGTCCTCTTTTGGGGATAAAAGAGGTATTTGTGGGTGAAAAGGTCCTATTTGAAGGGGGAAAGCTGGTATTTCTTGGAGAAGATGTGATATATTTTGGAGAAATCTGGCATTTCTGGAAGAAACTGTCCTATTTTGGGGTTAAAAGAGGTATTTGTGGGTGAAAAGGTCCTATTTGAAGGAGGAAACATGGTTTTTCTTGGAGAAGATGTGATATATTTGGGAGAAATGTGGCCTTTCTGGAAGAAACTGTCCTATTTTGGGGATCAAACAGGTATGTGTGGGAGAAAAGTTCCAATTTGAAGGGGGAAACCTGGTATTTCTTGGAGAAGATGTGATCTATTTGGGAGAAATGTGGCATTTCTGGAAGAAAGTGTCCTATTTTGGGGATAAAAGAGGTATTTGTGGGTGAAAAGGTCCTATTTGAAGGGGGAAACGTGGTATTTCTTGGAGAAGATGTGATATATTTGGGAGAAATGTGGCATGTCTGGAAGAAACTGTCCTCTTTTGGGGATAAAAGAGGTATTTGTGGGTGAAAAGGTCCTATTTGAAGGGGGAAAGCTGGTATTTCTTGGAGAAGATGTGCTATATTTGGGAGAAATGTGGCATGTCTGGAAGAAACTGTCCTATTTTGGGGATAAAAGAGGTATTTGTGGGAGAAAAGGTCCTATTTGAAGGGGGAAAGCTGGTATTTCTTGGAGAAGATGTGATATATTTGGGAGAAATGTGGCATTTCTGGAAGAAAGTGTCCTGTTTTGGGGATAAAACAGGTATTTGTGGGAGAAAAGGTCCTATTTGAAGGGGGAAACCTGGTATTTCTTGAAGGAGATGTGATATATTTGGGAGAAATGTGGCCTTTCTTGCAGAAACTGTCCTCTTTTGAAGATAAAAGAGGTATTTGTGGGTGAAAAGGTCCTATTTGAAGGGGGAAAGCTGGTATTTCTTGGAGAAGATGTGATCTATTTGGGAGAAATCAGGCATTTCTGGAAGAAACTGTCCTATTTGGGGGAGAAGCCTGCTATTAGTGGTTGAAAAGGTCCTATTTGAAGGGGGAAACCTGGTATTTCTTGGAGAAGATGTGATATATTTGGGAGAAATGTGGCATGTCTGGAAGAAACTGTCCTCTTTTGGGGATAAAAGAGGTATTAGTGGGTGAAAAGGTCCTATTTGAAGGGGGAAACGTGGTATTTCTTGGAGAAGATGTTATATATTTGGGAGAAATGTGGCATGTCTGGAAGAAACTGTCCTCTTTTGTGGATGAAAGAGGTATTTGTGGGTGAAAAGGTCCTATTTGAAGGGGGAAAGCTGGTATTTCTTGGAGAAGATGTGATATATTTGGGAGAAATGTGGCATTTCTGGAAGAAAATGTCCTATTTGGGGGGAGAAGCCTGGTACTTGTGGGAGAAAAGGTCCTATTTGTAGGGGGAAACGTGGTATTTCTTGGAGAAGATGTGATATATTTGGGAGAAATGTGGCATTTCTGGAAGAAACTGTCGTATTTTGGGGATAAAAGATGTATTTGTGGGTGAAAAGGTCCTATTCGAAGGGGGAACCCTGGTATTTCTTGGAGAAGATGTGATATGTTTGGGAGAAATGTGGCATTTCTGGAAGAATATGTCCAATTTGAGGGATAAAACAGGTATTTGTGGTTGAAAAGGTCCTATTTGAAGGGGGAAACCTGGTATTTCTGGGAGAAGATGTGGTATATTTGGGAGAAATGTGGCATGTCCGGAGGAAACTGTCGTATTTTGGGGATAAAAGAGGTATTTGTGGGTGAAAAGGTCCTATTTGAAGGGGGAAAGCTGGATGTTCTTGCAGGAGATGTGATCTATTTGGGAGAAATGTGGCATGTCTGGAAGAAACTGTCCTATTTTGGGGATAAAACAGGTATTTGTGGGTGAAAAGGTCCTATTTGAAGGGGGAAAGCTGGTATTTCTTGGAGAAGATGTGGTATATTTGGGAGAAATGTGGCATTTCTGGAAGAAACTGTCCTCTTTCGGGGATAAAAGAGGTATTTGTGGGTGAAAAGGTCCTATTTGAAGGGGGAAAGCTGGTATTTCTTGGAGAAGATGTGATATATTTGGGAGAAATCTGGCATTTCTGGAAGAAACTGTCCTCTTTTGGGGATAAAAGAGGTATTTGTGGGTGAAAAGGTCCTATTTGAAGGAGGAAACATGGTATTTCTTGGAGAAGATGTGATATATTTGGGAGAAATGTGGCCTTTCTGGAAGAAACTGTCCTATTTTGGGGATCAAACAGGTATGTGTGGGAGAAAAGTTCCAATTTGAAGGGGGAAACCTGGTATTTCTTGGAGAAGATGTGATCTATTTGGGAGAAATGTGGCATTTCTGGAAGAAACTGTCCTCTTTTGGGGATAAAAGAGGTATTTGTGGGTGAAAAGGTCCTATTTGAAGGGGGAAACGTGGTATTTCTTGGAGAAGATGTGATATATTTGGGAGAAATGTGGCATGTCTGGAAGAAACTGTCCTCTTTTGGGGATAAAAGAGGTATTTGTGGGTGAAAAGGTCCTATTTGAAGGGGGAAAGCTGGTATTTCTTGGAGAAGATGTGATATATTTGGGAGAAATGTGGCATGTCTGGAAGAAACTGTCCTATTTTGGGGATAAAACAGGTATTTGTGGGAGAAAAGGTCCTATTTGAAGGGGGAAAGCTGGTATTTCTTGGAGAAGATGTGATATATTTGGGAGAAATCTGGCCTTTCTGGAAGAAAATGTCCTCTTTTGGGGATAAAAGAGGTATTTCATGGAGAAAAGGTCCTAAATCAAGGGGGAAACCTGATATATCTTGGAGGAGTTGTGATATATTTGGGAGAAATGTGGTATTTCTGGAAGAAACTGTTCTATTTAGGGGATAAAAGAGGTATTTGTGGGTGAAAAGGTCCTATTTGAAGGGGGAAAGCTGGTATTTCTTGGAGAAGATGTGATCTATTTGGGAGAAATGTGGCATGTCTGGAAGAAACTGTCCTCTTTTGGGGATAAAAGAGGTATTTGTGGGTGAAAAGGTCCTATTTCCAGGGGAAAACCTGGTATTTCTTGGAGAAGATGTGATATATTTGGGAGAAATGTGTCATATCTGGAAGAAAATGTCCTATTTGGGGGGAGAAGGGTGGTATTTGAGGAAGAAAAGTTCCTATTTCAGGAGGAATCCTGGTATTTCTTGGAGAAGATGTGATATGTTGGGGAGAAATGTGCCATTTCTGGAAGAAACTGTTCTATTTTGGGGATAAAACAGGTATTTGTGGGTGAAAAGGTCCTATTTGAAGGGGGAAACCTGGTATTTCTTGGAGAAGATGTGTTATGTTTGGGAGAAATATGGCATTTCTGGGAGAAACTGTCCTATTTGGGGATAAAAGAAGTATTTGTGGGTGAAAAGGTCCTATTTGAAGGGGGAAACGTGGTATTTCTTGGAGAAGATGTGATCTATTTGGGAGAAATGTGGCATTTCTGGAAGAAACTGTCCTATTTTGGGGAAAAAACACGTATTTGTGGGTGAAAAGGTCCTATTTCAAGGGGGAAACCTGGTATTTCATGGAGAAGACGTGATGTATTTGGGAGAAATGTGGCATTTCTGGAAGAAAGTGTCCTGTTTTGGGGATAAAACAGGTATTTGTGGGAGAAAAGGTCCTATTTGAAGGGGGAAACCTGGTATTTCTTGAAGGAGATGTGATATATTTGGGAGAAATGTGGCCTTTCTGGCAGAAACTGTCCTATTTTGGGGATCAAAGAGGTATTTGTGGGTGAAAAGGTCCTATTTGAAGGGGGAAACCTGGTATTTCTTGGAGAAGATGTGATCTTTTTGGGAGAAATCAGGCATTTCTGGCAGAAACTGTCCTCTTTTGATGATAAAAAAATTTTTTGTGGGTGAAAAGGTCCTATTTGAAGGGGAAACCCTGGTATTTCTTGGAGAAGATGTGATATGTTTGGGAGAAATGTGGCCTTTCTGGAAGAAACTGTCCTATTTTGGGGATATAAGTGGTATTTGTGGGTGATAAGGCCCTATTTGAAGGGGGAAACCTGGTATTTCTTGGAGAAGATGTGATATATTTGGGAGAAATATGGCATTTCTGGACGTAACTGTCCTCTTTTGGGGATAAAAGAGGTATTTGTGGGTGAAAAGTTCCTATTTCCAGGGGGAAAGCTGGTATTTCTTGGAGAAGATGTGATATATTTGCGAGAAATGTGGCATTTCTGGAAGAAACTGTCCTCTTTTGGGGATAAAAGAGGTATTTGTGGGTGAAAAGTTCCTATTTCCAGGGGGAAAGCAGGTATTTCTTGGAGAAGATGCGATATATTTGGGAGAAATGTGGCCTTTCTGGAAGAAACTGTCCTATTTTGGGGATAAAAGAGGTATTTCATGGAGAAATTTTTATCCCCTAAATACGACAGTTTCTTCCAGAAATGCCACATTTCTCCCAAATATATCACATCTCCTGCAAGAACTACCAGGTTTCCCCCTAGAAATAGGACCTTTTCACCCACAAATACCTGTTTTATCCCCAAAACAGGACAGATTCTTCCAGACATGCCACATTTCTCCCAACTAGATCACATCTCCTGCAAGAACATCCAGCTTTCCCCCTTCAAATAGGACCTTTTCTCCCACAAATACCTGGTTTAACCCCAAAATAGGACAGTTTGTTCCAGAAAGGCCACATTTCTCCCAAACATATCACATCTTCTCCAAGAAATGCAAGGATTCCTCCTGAAATAGGACCTTATCACCTACAAATACCTGTTATATCCCCAAAAGAGGACAGTTTCTTCCATAAATGCCAGGTTTCTCTAAATATATCACAGCTTCTCCAAGAAATACCACGTTTCCCCCTTCAAATACAACGTTTTCACCCACAAATACCTCTTTTATCTCCAAAATAGGACAGTTTCTTCCAGACATGCCACATTTCTCCCAAATAAATCACTTCTTCTCCAAGAAATACCAGGTTTCCCCCTTCAAATAGGACCTTTTCACCCACAAATACCTCTTTTATCCCCAAAATAGGACAGTTTCTTCCAGACATGCCACCTTTCTCCGAAACATATCACATCTTCTCCAAGAAATACCAGGTTTCCCCCTTCAAATAGGACCTTTTCACCCACAAATACCTGTTTTATCCCCGAAATAGGACAGTTTCTTCCAGAAATGCCATATTTCTCCCAAATATATCACATCTTCTCCAAGAAATACCAGGGTTCCCCCTTCAAATAGGACCTTTTCACCCACAAATACCTGTTTTATCCCCAAAATAGGACAGTTTATTCCTGACATGCCACATTTCTCCCAAATAGATCACATCTTCTCCAAGAAATGCCAGGTTTCCCCCTTCAAATAGGAAATTTTCACCCACAAATACCTGTTTTATCCCCAAAAGAGGACAGTTTCATCCAGAAAGGCCACATTTCTCCAAAACATATCACATCTCCTCCAAGAAATACCAGGATTTCTCCTGTAATAGGAAATTTTCTCCCACAAATACCAGCCTTTTCCCCCCAAAAGAGAACAGTTTCTTCCAGAAATGCCACATTTCTCCCAAATATATCACATCTTCTCCAAGAAATACCAGGTTTCCCCCTTCAAATAGGACCTTCTCACCCACAAATACCTCTTTGATCCCCAAAAGAGGACAGTTTCTTCCAGAAATGCCACATTTCTCCCAAACATATCACATCTTCTCCAAGAAATACTAGGTTTCCCCCTTCAAATAGGACCTTTTCCCCACAAAAAAGTCTTTTATCCCCAAAAGAGGACAGTTTCTTCCAGAAATGCCACATTTCTCCCAAATATATCACATCTTCTCCAAGAAATACCAGCTTTCCCCCTTCAAATAGGACCTTTTCACCCACAAATACCTGTTTTATCCCCAAAAGAGGACAGTTTCTTCCAGAAATGCCACATTTCTCCCAAATAAATCACATCTTCTCCAAGAAATACCAGGATTCCCCCTTCAAATAGGACCTTCTCACCCACAAATACCTCTTTTATCCCCAAAATAGGACAGTTTTTTCCAGACATGCCACATTTCTCCCAAATATATCACATCTTCTCCAAGAAATACCAGGATTCCTCCTGAAATAGGACCTTTTCTCCCACAAATACCAGCCTTCTCCCCCCAAATAGGACAGTTTCTTCCAGAAATGCCACATTTCTCCCAAATAGATCACATCTTCTCCAAGAAATACCAGTTTTCCCCCTTCAAATAGGACCTTATCAACCACAAATACCTCTTTTGTCCCCAAAATAGAACAGTTACGTCCAGAAATGCCACATTTCTCCCAAACATATCACATCTTCTCCAAGAAATACCAGGTTTCCCCCTTCAAATAGGACCTTTTCACCCACAAATACCTCTTTGATCCCCAAAAGAGGACAGTTTCTTCCTGACATGCCACATTTCTCCCAAATATAGCACATCTTCTCCAAGAAATACCAGCTTTCCCCCTTCAAATAGGACCTTTTCACCCACAAATACCTCTTTTATCCCCAAAAGAGGACAGTTTCTTCCAGAAATGCCACATTTCTCCCAAATATATCACATCTTCTCCAAGAAATACCAGCTTTCCCCCTTCAAATAGGACCTTTTCACCCACAAATACCTCTTTTATCCCCAAAATAGGACAGTTTCTTCCAGAAAGGCCACATTTCTCCCAAATATATCACATCTTCTCCAAGAAATACCATGTTTCCTCCTTCAAATAGGACCTTTTCACCCACAAATACCTCTTTTATCCCCAAAATAGGACAGTTTCTTTCAGAAATGCCAGATTTCTCCCAAATATATCACATCTTCTCCAAGAAATACCAGCTTTCCCCCTTCAAATAGGACCTTTTCACCCACAAATACCTCTTTTATCCCCAAAAGAGGACAGTTTCTTCCAGAAATGCCTCATTTCTCCCAAATATATCACATCTGCTCCAAGAAATACCAGCTTTCCCCCTTCAAATAGGACCTTTTCACCCACAAATACCTGTTTTATCCCCAAAATAGGACAGTTTCTTCCAGACATGCCACATTTCTCCCAAATAGATCACATCTCCTGCAAGAACATCCAGCTTTCCCCCGTCAAACAGGACCTTTTCTCCCACAAATACCTGTTTTATCCCCAAAATAGGACAGTTTCCTCCGGACATGCCACATTTCTCCCAAATATACCACATCTTCTCCAAGAAATACCAGGTTTCCCCCTTCAAATAGGACCTTTTCAACCACAAATACCTGTTTTATCCCTCAAATTGGACATATTCTTCCAGAAATGCCACATTTCTCCCAAACATATCACATCTTCTCCAAGAAATACCAGGGTTCCCCCTTCAAATAGGACCTTTTCACCCACAAATACATCTTTTATCCCCAAAATACGACAGTTTCTTCCAGAAAAGCCACATTTCTCCCAAATATATCACATCTTCTCCAAGAAATACCACGTTTCCCCCTACAAATAGGACCTTTTCTCCCACAAATACCAGGCTTCTCCCCCCAAATAGGACATTTTCTTCCAGAAATGCCACATTTCTCCCAAATATATCACATCTTCTCCAAGAAATGCCAGGTTTCCCCCTTCAAATAGGAAATTTTCACCCACAAATACCTGTTTTATCCCCAAAAGAGGACAGTTTCTTCCAGAAAGGCCACATTTCTCCCAAATATATCACATCTTCTCCAAGAAATACCAGGGTTCCCCCTTCAAATAGGACCTTTTCACCCACAAATACCTCTTTTATCCCCAAAATAGGACAGCTTCTGCCAGAAATGCCACATTTCTCCCAAATAGATCACATCTCCTCCAAGAAATACCAGGATTCCTCCTGAAATAGGACCTTTTCTCCCACAAATACCAGCCTTCTCCCCCCAAATAGGACATTTTCTTCCAAACATGCCACATATCACCCAAATATATCACATCTTCTCCAAGAAATACCAGCTTTCCCCCTTCAAATAGGACCTTTTCACCCACAAATACCTCTTTTATCCCCAAAATAGAACAGTTTCTTCCTGACATGCCACATTTCTCCCAAACATATCACATCTTCCCCAAGAAATACCAGGATACCTCCTTCAAATAGGACCTTTTCACCCACAAGTACCTGTTTTATCCCCAAAAGAGGACAGTTTCTTCCAGAAAGGCCACATTTCTCCCAAACATATCACATCTCCTCGTAGAAATACCAGGATTTCTCCTGTAATAGGACCTTTTCTCCCAAAAATACCAGCCTTTTCCCCCCAAAAGAGGACAGTTTCTTCCAGAAAGGCCACATTTCTCCCAAACATATCACATCTTCTCCAAGAAATAACAGGTTTCTCCCTTCAAATAGGACCTTTTCCCCAAAAGAAACTCTTTTATCCCCAAAAGAGGACAGTTTCTTCCAGAAATGCCACATTTCTCCCAAATAGATCACATCTTCTCCAAGAAATACCACGTTTCCCCCATCAAATAGGACCTTTTCACCCACTAATACCTCTTTTATCCCCAAAAGAGGACAGTTTCTTCCAGAAAGGCCAGATTTCTCCCAAATATATCACATCTTCTCCAAGAAATGCCAGGTTTCCCCCTTCAAATAGGAAATTTTCACCCACAAATACCTCTTTTATCCCCAAAATAGGACAGTTTCTTCCAGACATACCACATTTCTCCGAGACATATCGCATCTTCTCCAAGAAATACCAGGTTTCCCCCTTCAGATAGGACCTTTTCACCCACAAATACCTCTTTTATCCCCAAAAGAGTACAGTTTCTTCAAGAAAGGCCGGATTTCTCCCAAATATATCACATCTCCTGCAAGAAATACCAGGGTTCCCCCTAGAAATAGGACCTTTTCACCCACAAATACCACTTTTATCCCCAAAATAGGACAGTTTCTTCCAGAAATGCCACATTTCTCCCAAATATATCACATCTCCTCCAAGAAACACCACGTTTCCCCCTTGAAATAGGACCTTTTCAACCACAAATACATGTTTTGTCCCCAAAAGAGGACAGTTTTTTCCAGACATGCCACATTTCTCCCAAATATATCACATCTTCTCCAAGAAATACCAGGTTTCCCCCTTCAAATAGGACCTTTTCACCCACAAATACCTGTTTCATCCACAAAATAGGACAGTTTCTTCCAGAAATGCCACATTTTTCCAAATATATCACATCTTCTCCAAGAAATACCAGGGTTCCCCCTTCAAATAGGACCTTTTCACCCACAAATACCTCTTTTATCTCCAAAATAGGACAGTTTCTTCCAGAAATGCCACATTTCTCCCTAATATACCACATCTTCTCCAGGAAATACAACGTTTCCCCCTGGAAATAGGACCTTTTCACCAACAAATACCTCTTTTATCCCCAAAAGAGGACATTTTCTTCCAGAAATGCCACATTTCTCCCAAATATATCACATCTTCTCCAAGAAATACCAGGTTTCCCCCTTCAAATTGGAACTTTTCTCCCACACATACCTGTTTGATCCCCAAAATAGGACAGTTTCTTCCAGACATGCCACATTTCTCCGAAACATATCACATCTCCTCCAAGAAATACCAGGTTTTCGCCTGGAAATAGGACCTTTTCACCCACAAATACCTCTTTTATCCCCAAAATAGGACAGTTTCTTCCAGACATGCCACATTTCTCCCAAATATATCACATCTTCTCTAGGAAATAACAGGTTTACCCCTGGAAATAGGACCTTTTCACCCACAAATACCTGTTTTATCCCCAAAATAGGACAGTATCCTCCGGACATGCCACATTTCTCCCAAATATACCACATCTTCTCCAAGAAATACCAGGGTTCCCCCTTCAAATAGGACCTTTTCACCCACAAATACCTCTTTTATCCCTCAAATTGGACATTTTCTTCCAGAAATGCCACATTTCTCAAAACATATCACATCTTATCCAAGAAATACCAGGGTTCCCCCTTCAAATAGGACCTTATCACCCACAAATACCTCTTTTATCCCCAAAATACGACAGTTTCTTCCAGAAATGCCACATTTCTCCCAAATATATCACATCTCCTGCAAGAACTACCAGGTTTCCCCCTTGAAATAGGACCTTTTCACCCACAAATACCTGTTTTATCCCCAAAACAGGACAGTTTCTTCCAGACATGCCACATTTCTCCCAAATAGATCACATCTCCTGCAAGAACATCCAGCTTTCCCCCTTCAAATAGGACCTTTTCTCCCACAAATACCTGTTTTATCCCCAAGATAGGACAGTTACTTCCAGAAAGGCCACATTTCTCCCAAATGGATCACATCTCCTGCAAGAACATCCAGCTTTCCCCCTTCAAAGAGGACCTTTTCACCCACAAATACCTCTTTTATCCCCAAAAGAGGACAGTTTCTTCCTGACATGCCACATTTCTCCCAAATATATCACATCTTCTCCAAAAAATACCAGATTTCCCCCTTCAAATAGGACCTTTTCACCCAAAAATACCTCTTTTATCCCCAAAATACGACAGTTTCTTCCATAAATGCCAGATTACTCCCAAATATATCACAACTCCTCCAAGAAATACCAGGGTTCCCCCTTCAAATAGGACCTTTTCACCCACAAATACCTCTTTTATCCCCAAAATAGGACAGTTTCTTCCAGAAATGCCAGGTTTCTCCCAAATATATCACAGCTTCTTCAAGAAATACCAGGTTTCCCCCTTCAAATAGGACCTTTTCACCCACTAATACCTGTTTTATCCCCAAAAGAGGACAGTTTCTTCCAGAAATGCCACATTTCTCCCAAACATATCACATCTTCTCCAAGAAATACCAGGGTTCCCCCTTCAAATAGGACCTTTTCACCCACAAATACCTGGTTTAACCCCAAAATAGGACAGTTTGTTCCAGAAAGGCCACATTTCTCCCAAACATATCACATCTTCTCCAAGAAATGCAAGGATTCCTCCTGAAATAGGACCTTTTCACCTATAAATACCTGTTATATCCCCAAAAGAGGTCAGTTTCTTCCATAAATGCCAGGTTTCTCTAAATATATCACAGCTTCTCCAAGAAATACCACGTTTCCCCCTTCAAATACAACGTTTTCACCCACAAATACCTCTTTTATCTCCAAAAGAGGACAGTTTCTTCCAGACATGCCACATTTCTCCCAAATAAATCACATCTTCTCCAAGAAATACCATGTTTCCCCCTTGAAAGAGGACCTTTTCACCCACAAATACCTCTTTTATCCCCAAAATAGGACAGTTTCTTCCAGACATGCCACATTTCTCCCAAATATATCACATCTTCTCCAAGAAATACCACGTTTCCCCCTTCAAATAGGACCTTTTCACCCACAAATACCTCTTTTATCTCCAAAATAGGACAGTTTCTTCCAGAAATGCCACATTTCTCACAAATATATCACATCTTCTCCAAGAAATACCAGCTTTCCCCCTTCAAATAGGACCTTTTCTCCCACAAATACCTCTTTTATCCCCAAAATAGGACAGTTTCTTCCAGAAAGGCCACATTTCTCCCAAATATATCACATCTTCTCCAAGAAATAACAGGTTTCCCCCTTCAAATAGGAAATTTTCACCCACAAATACCTGTTTTATCCCCATAAGAGGACAGTTTCTTCCAGAAAGGCCACATTTCTCCCAAACATATCACATCTCCTCCAAGAAATAACAGGATTTCTCCTGTAATAGGACCTTTTCTCCAACAAATACCAGCCTTTTCCCCCCAAAAGAGGACAGTTTCTTCCAGAAATGCCACATTTCTCCCAAATATACCACATCTTCTCCAAGAAATACCAGGTTTCCCCCTTCAAATAGGAACTTTTCTCCCACACATACCTGTTTGATCCCCAAAAGAGGACAGTTTCTTCCAGAAATGCCACATTTCTCCCAAACATATCACATCTTCTCCAAGAAATACCAGGTTTCCCCCTTCAAATAGGACCTTTTCCCCCCAAAAAACTCTTTTATCCCCAAAAGAGGACAGTTTCTTCCAGAAATGCCACATTTCTCCCAAACATATCACATCTTCTCCAAGAAATACCAGCTTTCCCCCTTCAAATAGGACCTTTTCACCCACAAATACCTCTTTTATCCCCAAAAGAGGACAGTTTCTTCCAGAAAGGCCACATTTCTCCCAAATAGATCACATCTTCTCCAAGAAATACCACGTTTACCCCTTCAAATAGGACCTTTTCACCCACTAATACCAGGCTTCTCCCCCCAAATAGGACATTTTCTTCCAGAAATGCCACATTTCTCCCAAATATATCACATCTTCTCCAAGAAATACCAGGTTTCCCCCTTCAAATAGGAAATTTTCACCCACAAATACCTGTTTTATCCCCAAAATAGGACAGTTGCTTCCAGAAAGTCCACATTTCTCCCAAATATATCACAACTTCTCCAAGAAATACCAGGGTTCCCCCTTCAAATAGGACCTTATCACCCACAAATACCTCTTTTATCCCCAAAATAGGACAGCTTCTGCCAGAAATGCCACATTTCTCCCAAATAGATCACATCTCCTCCAAGAAATACCAGGATTCCTCCTGAAATAGGACCTTTTCTCCCACAAATACCAGCCTTCTCCCCCCAAATAGGACATTTTCTTCCAAACATGCCACATATCACCCAAATATATCACATCTTCTCCAAGAAATACCAGCTTTCCCCCTTCAAATAGGACCTTTTCACCCACAAATACCTCTTTTATCCCCAAAATAGGACAGTTTCTTCCAGACATGCCACATTTCTCCCAAATATATCACATCTTCTCCAAGAAACACCAGGATTCCCCCTGGAAATAGGACCTTGTCACCCACAAATACCAGCCTTCTCCACCCAAATTGGACAGTTTCTTCCAGAAATGCCACATTTCTCCCAAATGTATCACATCTTCGCCAAGAAATATCAGGTTTCCCCCTTCAAATAGGACCTTTTCACCCACAAATACCTCTTTTATCCCCAAAAGAGGACATTGTCTTCCAGAAATGCCAGATTTCTCCCAAATACATCACATCTTCTCCAAGAAATACCAGCTTTCGCCCTTCAAATAGGACCTTTTCACCCACAAATACCTCTTTTATCCCCAAAATACGACAGTTTCTTCCAGAAATGCCACATTTCTCCCAAATATATCACATCTTCTCCAAGAAATACCAGGGTTCCCACTTCAAATAGGACCTTATCACCCACAAATACCTCTTTTGTCCCCAAAATAGAACAGTTACGTCCAGAAATGCCACATTTCTCCCAAACATATCACATCTTCTCCAAGAAATACCAGGTTTCCTCCTTGAAATAGGACCTTTTCACCAACAAATACCTCTTGTATCCCCAAAAGAGGACAGTTTCTGCCTGACATGCCACATTTCTCCCAAATATAGCACATCTTCTCCAAGAAATAACAGGTTTCCGCCTTCAAATAGGTCCTTTTCACCCACAAATACCTCTTTTATCCCCAAAAGAGGACAGTTTCTTCCAGAAATGCCAGATTTCTCCCAAATATATCACATCTTCTCCAAGAAATACCAGCTTTCCCCCTTCAAATAGGACTTTTTCTCCACAGACACCTGTTTTATCCCCAAAAGAGTACAGTTTCTTCCAGAAATGCCACATTTCTCCCAAATATATCACATCTTCTCCAAGAAATACCACCTTTCCCCCTTCAAATAGGAACTTTTCACCCACAAATACCTCTTTTATCCCCAAAAGAGGACAGATTCTTCCAGAAAGGCCACATTTCTCCCAAATATATCACATCTACTCTAAGAAATAACTGGTTTACCCCTGGAAATAGGAACTTTTCACCCACAAATACCTTTTATCCCTCAAATTGGACATTTTCTTCCAGAAATGCCAGATTTCTCCCTAATATATCACATCTCCTGCAAGAAATACCAGGTTTCCCCCTAGAAATAGGACCTTTTCACCCACAAATACCTCTTTTATCCCCAAAATAGGACAGTTGCTTCCAGAAATGCCACATTTCTCCCAAACATATCACATCTTCTCCAAGAAATACCAGCTTTCCCCCTTCAAATAGGACCTTTTCACCCACACATACCTCATTTCTCCCCAAAAGAGCTCGGCTTCTTCCAGAAAGGCCACATTTCTCCCAAATATATCACATCTTCTCCAAGAAATACCAGGTTTCCCCCTTCAAGTAGGACCTTTTCACCCACAAATACCTCTTTTATCCCCAAAATAGGACATTTTCTTCCAGACATGCCACATTTCTCCCAAATATATCTCATCTTCTCCAAGAAATACCAGGTTTCCACCTTCAAATAGGACCTTTTCAACCACAAATACCTCTTTTATCCCCAAAGGAGCACAGTTTCTTCAAGAAATGCCACATTTCGCCCAAATAGATAACATCTCCTCCAGGAAATGCCAGGTTTTCCCCTTCAAATAGGACCTTTTCACCCACAAATACCTGTTTCATCCACAAAATAGGACAGTTTCTTCCAGAAATGCCACATTTTTCCTAATATATCACATCTTCTCTAAGAAATACCAGGGTTCCCCCTTCAAATAGGACCTTTTCACCCACAAATACCTCTTTTATCTCCAAAATAGGACAGTTTCTTCCAGAAATGCCACATTTCTCCCTAATATACCACATCTTCTCCAAGAAATACAAAGTTTCCCCCTGGAAATAGTACCTTTTCACCAACAAATACCTCTTCTATCCCTCAAATTGGACATTTTCTTCCAGAAATGCCACATTTCTCCCAAATATATCACATCTTCTCCAAGAAATACCAGGTTTCCCCCTTCAAATTGGAACTTTTCTCCCACAAATACCTGTTTGATCCCCAAAAGAGGACAGTTTCTTCCAGACATGCCACATTTCTCCCAAATATATCACATCTCCTCCAAGAAATACCAGGTTTTCGCCAGGAAATAGGACCTTTTCACCCTTCAAATACCTCTTTTATCCCCAAAAGAGGACAGTTTCTTCCAGACATGCCACATTTCTCCCAAATATATCACATCTTCTCTAGGAAATAACAGGTTTACCCCTGGAAATAGGACCTTTTCACCCACAAATACCTGTTTTATCCCCAAAATAGGACAGTTTCCTCCGGACATGCCACATTTCTCCCAAATATACCACATCTTCTCCAAGAAATACCAGGGTTCCCCCTTCAAATAGGACCTTTTCACCCACAAATACCTCTTTTATCCCTCAAATTGGACATTTTCTTCCAGAAATGCCACATTTCTCAAAACATATCACATCTTATCCAAGAAATACCAGGGTTCCCCCTTCAAATAGGACCTTTTCACCCACAAATACCTCTTTTATCCCCAAAATACGACAGTTTCTTCCAGAAATGCCACATTTCTCCCAAATATATCACATCTCCTGCAAGAACTACCAGGTTTCCCCCTTGAAATAGGACCTTTTCACCCACAAATACCTGTTCTATCCCCAAAACAGGACAGTTTCTTCCAGACATGCCACATTTCTCCCAAATAGATCACATCTCCTGCAAGAACATCCAGCTTTCCCCCTTCAAATAGGACCTTTTCTCCCACAAATACCTGTTTTATCCCCAAGATAGGACAGTTACTTCCAGAAAGGCCATATTTCTCCCAAATGGATCACATCTCCTGCAAGAACATCCAGCTTTCCCCCTTCAAAGAGGACCTTTTCACCCACAAATACCTCTTTTATCCCCAAAAGAGGACAGTTTCTTCCTGACATGCCACATTTCTCCCAAATATATCACCTCTTCTCCAAGAAATACCAGGTTTCCCCCTGGAAATAGGACCTTTTCACCCCAAAATACCTCTTTTATCCCCAAAATACGACAGTTTCTTCCATAAATGCCAGATTACTCCCAAATATATCACATCTTCTCCAAGAAATACCAGCTTTCCCCCTTCAAATAGGACCTTTTCACCCACAAATACCTGTTTTATCCCCAAAATAGGACAGTTTCTTCCAGAAATGCCACATTTCTCCCAAATATATCACATCTTCTCCAAGAAATAACAGGTTTTCCCCTGGAAATAGGACCTTTTCACCCACAAATACCTCTTTTATCCCCAAAAGAGGACAGTTTCTTCCAGAAATGCCACATTTCTCCCAAATATATCACATCTTCTCCAAGAAATACCAGCTTTCCCCCTTCAAATAGGACCTTTTCACCCACAAATACCTCTTTTATCCCCAAGAGTGGACAGTTTCTTCCTGACATGCCTCATTTCTCCCAAATATATCACATCTTCTCCAAGAAATACCTGCTTTCCCCCTTCAAATAGGACCTTTTCACCCACAAATACCTCTTTTATCCCCAAAATAGGACAGTTTCTTCCAGACATGCCACATTTCTCCCAAATATATCACATCTTCTCCAAGAAATACCAGGTTTCCCCCTTCAAATAGGACCTTTTCTCCCACAAATACCTCTTTTATCCCCAAAATAGGACAGTTTCTGCCAGAAATGCCACATTTCTCCCAAATATATCACACCTTCTCCAAGAAATACCACGTTTCCCCCTTCAAATAGGACCTTTTCACCCACAAATACCTCTTTTATCCCCAAAAGAGGACAGTTTCTTCCAGAAATGCCACATTTCTCCCAAATATATCACATCTTCTCCAAGAAATAGCACGTTTCCCCCTTCAAATAGGACCTTTTCACCCACAAATACCTCTTTTATCCCAAAAATAGGACAGTTTCTTCCAGAAATGCCACATTTCTCCCTAATATATCACACCTTCTCCAAGAAATACCACGTTTCCCCCTTCAAATAGGACCTTTTCACCCACAAATACCTCTTTTATCCCCAAAATAGGACAGTTTCTTCCAGAAATGCCACATTTCTCCCAAATATATCACATCTTCTCCAAGAAATACCAGGTTTCCCCCTTCAAATAGGACCTTTTCAACCACTAATACCTGTTTTATCCCCAAAATAGGACAGTTTCTTCCAGAAATGCCACATTTCTCCCAAAAATATCACATCTTCTCCAAGAAATACCAGGGTTCCCCCTTCAAATAGGACCTTTTCACTCACAAATACCTCTTTTATCCCCAAAATAGGACAGTTTCTTCCAGACATGCCACATTTCTCCCAAATATATCACATCTCCTCCAAGAAATACCAGCTTTCCCCCTTCAAATAGGACCCTTTCTCCAACAAATACCTGTTTTATCCCCAAAACAGGACACTTTCTTCCAGAAATGCCACATTTCTCCAAAATATATCACATCTTCTCCAAGAAATACCAGCTTTCCCCCTTCAAATAGGACCTTTTCACCCACAAATACATCTTTTATCCCCAAAAGAGGACAGTTTCTTCCAGACATGTCACATTTCTCCCAAATATATCACATCTTCTCCAAGAAATACCAGGTTTCCCCCTTCAAATAGGACCTTTTCACCCACAAATACCTGTTTTATCCCCAAAATAGGACAGTTTCTTCCAGAAATGCCACATTTCTCCCAAATATATCACATCTTCTCCAAGAAATACCAGCTTTCCCCCTTCAAATAGGACCTTTTCACCCACAAATACCTCTTTTATCCCCAAAAGAGGACAGTTTCTTCCAGACATGCCACATTTCTCCCAAATATATCACATCTTCTCCAAGAAATACCAGGTTTCCCCCTTCAAAAGGACCTTTTCAACCACAAATACATGTTTTCCCCCCAAAAGAGGACAGTTTTTTCCAGACATGCCACATTTCTCCCAAATATATCACATCTTCTCCAAGAAATGCCAGGTTTCCCCCTTCAAAAGGACCTTTTCAACCACAAATACATGTTTTGTCCCCAAAAGAGGACAGTTTTTTCCAGACATGCCACATTTCTCCCAAATATATCACATCTTCTCCAAGAAATACCAGGTTTCCCCCTTCAAATAGGACCTTTTCAACCACTAATACCTCTTTTATCCCCAAAAGAGGACAGTTTCTTCCAGAAATGCCACATTTCTCCCAAATAGATCACATCTTCTCCAAGAAATACCAGGTTTCCCCCTTCAAATAGGACCTTTTCAACCACAAATACCTGTTTTATCCCCAAAAGAGGGCAGTTTCTTCCAGAAATGCCACATTTCTCCAAAATATATCACATCTTCTCAAAGAAATACCAGGTTTCCCCCTTCAAATAGGACCTTTTCTCCCACAAATACCTGTTTTATCCCCAAAACAGGACACTTTCTTCCAGAAATGCCACATTTCTCCCAAATATATCACATCTTCTCCAAGAAATACCAGGTTTCCCCCTTCAAATAGGACCTTTTCACCCACAAATACCTCTTTTATCCCCAAAATAGGACAGTTTCTTCCAGAAAGGCCACATTTCTCCCAAATATATCACATCTTCTCCAAGAAATACCAGGTTTCCCTCTTCAAATAGGACCTTTTCACCCACAAATACCTCTTTTATCCCCAAAATAGGACAGTTTCTTCCAGAAATTCCACATTTCTCCCAAATATATCACATCTCCAAGAAATACCAGGTTTCCTCCTGAAATAGGACCTTGTCACCCACAGATTCCTGTTTTATCCCTTTGTTCCGAGCGACTTTTCGTTTTGGTGTGTTTATCCGCTGCTACACTTCAGCATTCTGTGACGAATAAAATAGAAGAGGAAAGCCCCACTAATAAGGCAGCTAGAAGGTCCTGTAGCCACACACATTGTGCTTTCAGGGTGGACGTTCCAGAAAGTCGAGAGTTGTGGCTTCTTTCCTGCGGAGAAAAAAACCCCTGTTTTCAGGCAATGCAGGACGCTGAATTCGCACCTTCTCGGCATAGGAATACCGCTCCTTCGCTCTCGTGTCTCGAAAGCGGCACTCGCTCTGAACCGCTCCGGAGAGTCTGCAGTTGCTGTCCGGTCCATCGCGGTTCTGCCCGAGTGCCGCTTGCAGCCTTCAGCAGCGCTCTCGTTTCTCTCGGATGCCGGGAAAGAGCGACTTCAGCCGGATGCTTTGCTCCGACGAGTGAGCGGCTTCTTCTGCGCACATCGCAATGGAGCGCTTCTGACTTCTCCATGTGTCCATGCAGAATGCACTACGCTTCTCTCTCATTCTTATCCCTTTCTTCCGAGCGACATTTCGTTTTGGAGTGTTTATCCGATGCTACACTTCAGCATTCTGTGACGAATAGAGTAGAAGAGAAAAGCCCCACTAATAAGGCAGCTAGAAGTTCGAGGAGCAACGCACGTAGTGCTTTCAGGGAGGACGTTCCAGAAAGTCGAGAGTTGTGGCTTCTTTCCTGCGGAGGAAAAACCCCCTGTTTTCAGGCAATGCAGGACGCTGAATTCTCTCCTTCTCGGCTTAGGAATACCGCTCCTTCGCTCTCGTGGCTCGAAAGCGGCACTCGCTCTGAACCGCTCCGGTGAGTCTGCAGTTGCTGTCCGGTCCATCGCGGTTCTGCCCGAGTGCCGCTTGCAGCCTTCAGCAGCGCTCTCGTTTCTCTCGGATGCCGGGAAAGAGCGACTTCAGCCGGATGCTTTTCTCAGGCAAGTGAGCGTCTTCTTCTGCGCACATCGCAATGGAGAGCTTCTGACTTCTCCATGTGTCCATGCAGAATGCACTACGCTTCTCTCTCATTCTTATCCCTTTTTCCGAGCGACATTTCGTTTTGGAGTGTTTATCCGATGCTACACTTCAGCATTCTGTGACGAATAGAGTAGAAGGGAAAAGCCCCACTAATAAGGCAGCTAGAAGTTCGAGGAGCAACGCACGTAGTGCTTTCAGGGAGGACGTTCCAGAAAGTCGAGAGTTGTGGCTTGTTTCCTGCGGAGAAAAAACCCCCTGTTTTCAGGCAAAGCAGTAGTCTGACACTGCAGACTGTCCGGTGTGGTTCAGCGCAAATGCCGCTTTCGAGCCACGAGAGCGAAAGAGCGGTATTCCTATGTCGAGAAGATGCGAATTCAGCCTACTGCATTGCCTGAAAACAGGGGCTTTTTTCTCCGCAGGAAAGAAGCCACAACTCTTGACTTTCTGGAACGTCCTCCCTGAAAGCACAATGTGTGTGGCTGCTGGACCTTCTAGCTGCCTTATTAGTGGGGCTTTCCTCTTCTATTTTATTCGTCACAGAATGCTGAAGTGTAGCAGCGGATAAACACTCAAAAACGAAAAGTCGCTCGGAACAAAGGGATAAAACAGGAATCAGTGGGTGACAAGGTCCTATTTCAGGAGGAAACCTGGTATTTCTTGGAGAAGATGTGATATATTTGGGAGAAATGTGGCGTTTCTGGAAGAAACTGTCCTATTTTGGGGATAAAACAGGTATTTGTGGGTGAAAAGGTCCTATTAGAAGAGGGAAACCTGGTATTTCTTGGAGAAGATGTGATATATTTGGGAGAAATGTGGCCTTTCTGGAAGAAACTGTCCTCTTTTGGGGACAAAACATGTATTTGTGGTTGAAAAGTTCCTTTTGAAGGGGGAAACCTGGTATTTCTTGGAGAAGATGTGATATATTTGGGAGAAATGTGGCATGTCTGGAAAAAACGGTCCTATTTTGGGGATAAAAGATGTATTTGTGGGAGAAAAGGTCCTATTTGAAGGGGGAAAGCTGGTATTTCTTGGAGAAGATGATATATATTTGGGAGAAATGTGGCATTTCTGGAAGAAACTGTCCTCTTTTGGGGATAAAACAGGTATTTGTGGGTGAAAAGGTCCTATTTGAAGGGGGAAACCTGGTATTTCTTGGAGAAGATGTGATATGTTTGGGAGAAATATGGCATTTCTGGAAGAAACTGTCCTCTTTTGGGGATAAAACAGGTATTTGTGGGTGATAAGGTCCTATTTGAAGGGGGAAACGTGGTATTTCTTGGAGAAGATGTGATCTATTTGGGAGAAATGTGGCATGTCAGGCAGAAACTGTCCTCTTTTGGGGGGGAGAAGGCTGGTATTTGTGGTAGAAAAGGTCCTCTTTCAGGAGGAATCCTGGTATTTCTTGGAGAAGATGTGATATATTTGGGAGAAATGTGGCCTTTCTGGAAGAAACTGTCCTATTTTGGGGATAAAAGAGGTATTTGTGGTTGAAAAGGTCCTATTTGAAGTGGGAAACCTGGTATTTCTTGGAGAAGATGTGATATATTTGGGAGAAATGTGGCATTTCTGGAAGAAACTGTCCTCTTTTGGGGATCAAAGAGGTATTTGTGGGTGAAAAGGTCCTATTTGAAGGGGGAAAGCTGGTATTTCTTGGAGAAGAGGTGATGTATTTGGGAGAAATGTGGCATTTCTGGAAGAAACTGTCCTCTTTTGGGGATAAAAGAGGTATTTGTGGGTGAAAAGGTCCTATTTGAAGGGGGAAAGCTGGTATTTCTTGGAGAAGATGTGATCTATTTGGGAGAAATGTGGCCTTTCTGGAAGACAATGTCCAATTTAGGGGAGAACGCTGGTAGTTTTCGGTGAGAAGGTCCTATTTCAGGAGGAATCCTGGTATTTCTTGGAGAAGATATGATATATTTGGGAGAAATGTGGCCTTTCTGGAAGAAAATGTCCAATTTGGGGGGAGAAGGCTGGTAGTTTTGGGTGAAAAGGTCCTATTTCAGGAGGAATCCTGGCATTTCTTGGAGAAGATGTGATATATTTGGGAGAAATGTGGCATGTCTGGAAGAAACTGTCCTATTTGAGGGATAAAAGAGGTATTTGTGGGTGAAAAGGTCGTATTTGAAGGGGGAAACCAGGCATTTCTTGGAGGAGTTGTGATATATTTGGGTGAAATCTGTCATTCCTGGAAGAAACTGTCCTCTTTTGGGGATAAAAGAGGTTTTTTGGCGGAAAAGGTCCTATTTCAAGGGGGAAACGTGGTTTTTCTTGGAGAAGATGTGATATATTTGTGGGAGAAATGAGGCATTTCTGGAAGAAACTGTCCTCTTATGAGGATAGAACAGGTATTTGTGGGTGAAAAGGACCTATTTCCAGGGGAAAACTTGGTATTTCTTGGAGAAGATGTGATATATTTGGGAGAAATGTGGCATGTCTGGAAGAAAATGTCCTATTTGGGGGGAGAAGGGTTGTATTTGTGGGAGAAGAGTTCCTATTTCAGGAGGAATCCTGGTATTTCTTGGAGGAGATGGGATATGTTTGGGAGAAATGTGGCATGTCTGGAAGAAACTGTCCTATTTTGGGGATAAAAGAGGTATTTGTGGGTGAAAAGGTCCTATTTGAAGGGGGAAACCTGGTATTTCTTGGAGAAGATGTGATATATTTGGGAGAAATGTGGCATTTCTGGAAGAAAGTGTCCTGTTTTGGGGATAAAACAGGTATTTGTGGGAGAAAAGGTCCTATTTGAAGGGGGAAAGCTGGTATTTCATGGAGAAGATGTGATCTATTTGGGAGAAATGTGGCATGTCTGGAAGAAACTGTCCTATTTTGGGGATCAAAGAGGTATTTGTGGGTGAAAAGGTCCTATTTGAAGGGGGAAACCTGATATTTCTTGGAGAAGATGTGATATATTTTGGAGAAATGTGGCATTTCTGGAAGAAACTGTCCTCTTATGGGGGAGAAGCCTGCTATTAGTGGGTGAAAAGGTCGTATTTGAAGGGGGAAACGTGGTATTTCTTGGAGAAGATGTGATATATTTGGGAGAAATGTGGCATTTCTGGAAGAAACTGTTCTCTTTTGGGGATAAAAGAGGTATTTGTGGGTGAAAAGGTCCTATTTGAAGGGGGAAAGCTGGTATTTCTTGGAGAAGATGTGATATGTTTGGGAGAAATGTGGCATGTCAGGAAGAAACTGCCCTATTTGGGGGGAGAAGGCTGGTATTTGTGGGAGAAAAGGTCCTATTTGAAGGGGGAAAGCTGGTATTTCTTGGAGAAGATGTGATATAGTTGGGAGAAATGTGGTATGTCTGGATGAAACTGTCCTATTTTGGAGATAAAGAGGTATTTGTGTGTGCAAAGGTCCTATTTGAAGGGGGAAAGCTGGTATTTCTTGGAGAAGATGTGATATATTTGGGAGAAATGTGGCCTTTCTGGAAGAAAATGTCCAATTTGGGGGGAGATGGCTGGTAGTTTTAGGTGAGAAGGTCCTCTTTCAGGAGGAATCCTGGCATTTCTTGGAGAAGATGTGATCTATTTGGGAGAAATGTGGCATTTCTGGAAGAAACTGTCCTATTTTGGGGATAAAAGAGGTATTTGTGTTTGAAAAGGTCCTATTTGAAGGGGGAAACCTGGTATTTCTTGGAGAAGATGTGATCTATTTGGGAGAAATGTGGCATTTCTGGAACAAACTGTCCTCTTTTGGGGATAAAAGAGGTATTAGAGGTTGAAAAGTTCCTATTTGAATGGGGAACCTTGGTATTTCTTGGAGAAGATGTGATATTTTTGGGAGAAATGTGCATTTCTGGAAAAAACTGTCCTATATTGGGGATAAAAGAGGTATTTGTGGGTGAGAAGGTCCTATTTGAAGGGGGAAAGCTGGTATTTCTTGGAGAAGATGTGATCTATTTGGGAGAAATGTGGCATGTCAGGAAGAAACTGTCCTATTTTGGGGATAAAAGAGGTTTTTTT
>JASCYN010000149.1:30586807-30658919 GCA_030408155.1 Lophura swinhoii
TGGGAGAAATGTGGCATGTCTGGAAGAAACTGTCCTCTTTTGGGGATAAAAGAGGTATTTGTGGGAGAAAAGGTCCTATTTGAAGGGGGAAAGCTGGTATTTCTTGGAGAAGATGTGATCTATTTGGGAGAAATGTGGCATTTCTGGAAGAAACTGTACTCTTTTGGGATACAAGAGGTATTTGTGGGTGAAAAGGTCCTATTTGAAGGAGGAAACATGGTATTTCTTGGAGAAGATGTGATATATTTGGGAGAAATGTGGCCTTTCTGGAAGAAACTGTCCTCTTTTGGGGATACAAGAGGTATTTGTGGGTGAAAAGGTCCTATTTCAAGGAGGAAACCTGGTATTTCTTGGAGAAGATGTGATCTGTTTGGGAGAAATGTGGCATTTCTGGACGTAACTGTTCTATTTTGGGGACAAAAGAGGTATTTGTGGGTGATAAGGTCCAATTTGAAGGGGGAAACCTGGTATTTCTTGGAGAAGATGTGATCTATTTGGGCGAAATCTGGCATTTCTGGAAGAAACTGTCCTATATGGGGGGAGAAGTCTGGTATTTGTGGGAGAAAAGGTCCAATTTCAGGAGGAATCCTGGTATTTCTTGGAGAAGATGTGATATATTCGGGAGAAATGTGGCATTTCTGGAAGAAACTGTCCTATTTGAGGGATAAAAGAGGTATCTGTGGGTGAAAAGGTCGTATTTCAAGAGGAATCCTGGAATTTCTTGGAGAAGGTGTGATATATTTGGGAGAAATGTGGCATTTCTGGAAGAAACTGTCCTCTTTTGGGGATAAAACAGGTATTAGTGGGTGAAAAGGTCCTATTTGAAGGGGGAAAGCTGGTATTTCTTGGAGAAGATGTGATATATTTGGGAGAAATGTGGCATTTCTGGAAGAAACTGTCCTCTTTTGGGATAAAACAGGTATTAGTGGGTGAAAAGGTCCTATTTGAAGGGGGAAACCTGGTATTTCTTGGAGAAGATGTGATATGTTTGGGAGAAATGTGGCATGTCTGGCAGAAACTGTTCTATTTTGGGGATAAAAGAGGTATTTGTGGGTGAAAAGGTCCTATTTCCAGGATAAAACCTGGTATTTCTTGGAGAAGATGTGATATGTTTCGGAGAAATGTGGCATTTCTGGAAGAAACTGTTCTCTTTTGGGGGAAAAGGCTGGTATTTGTGGGAGAAAAGGTCCTATTACAGGAGAAATCCTGGTATTTCTTGGAGGAGATGTGATATGTTTGGGAGAAATGTGGCCTTTCTGGAAGAAAATGTCCTCTTTTGGGGATAAAACAGGTATTTGTGGGTGATAATTTCCTATTTGAAGGGGGAAACCTGACATTTCTTGGAGAAGATGTGATATATTTGGGAGAAATGTGGCATGTCTGGAAGAAACTGTCCTATTTTGGGGATAAAACAGGTATTTGTGGGAGAAAAGGTCCTATTTGAAGGGGGAAAGCAGGTATTTCTTGGAGAAGATGTGATATATTTGTGAGAAATGTGGCATTTCTGGAAGAAACTGTCCTATTTTGGAGATAAAAGAGGTATTTGTGGGTGAAAAGGTCCTATTTGAAGGGGGAAACCTGGTATTTCTTGGAGAAGATGTGATATGTTTCGGAGAAAGGTGGCATGTCTGGAAGAAACAGTCCTATTTTGGGGATAAAAGAGGTATTTGTGGGTGAAAAGGTCCTCTTTCAAGGGGGAAACATGGTTTTTCTTGGAGAAGATGTGATTTATTTGGGAGAAATGTGGCATGTCTGGAAGAAACTGTCCTCTTTTGGGGATACAAGAGGTATTTGTTGGTGAAAAGGTCCTATTTCAAGGAGGAAACCTGGTATTTCTTGGAGAAGATGTGATATGTTTCGGAGAAAGGTGGCATGTCTGGAAGAAACAGTCCTATTATGGGGATAAAAGAGGTATTTGTGGGTGAAAAGGTCCTCTTTCAAGGGGGAAACATGGTATTTCTTGGAGAAGATGTGATTTATTTGGGAGAAATGTGGCATGTCTGGAAGAAACTGTCCTCTTTTGGGGATACAAGAGGTATTTGTTGGTGAAAAGGTCCTATTTCAAGGAGGAAACCTGGTATTTCTTGGAGAAGATGTGATATGTTTGGGAGAAATGTGACATTTCTGGACGTAACTGTTCTATTTTGGGGACAAAAGAGGTATTTGTGGGTGATAAGGTCCTATTTGAAGTGGGAACCCTGGTATTTCTTGGAGAAGATGTGATATATTTGGGAGAAATCTGGCCTTTCTGGAAGAAACTGTCCTCTTTTGGGGATAAAACAGGTATTAGTGGGTGAAAAGGTCCTATTTGAAGGGGGAAACCTGGTATTTCTTGGAGAAGATGTGATATGTTTGGGAGAAATGTGGCCTTTCTGGAAGAAACTGTCCTCTTTTGGGGATAAAACAGGTACTTGTGGGTGAAAAGGTCCTATTTGAAGGAGGTATCCTGGTATTTCTTGGAGAAGATGAGATATGTTTGGGTGAAATGTGGCATTTTTGGAAGAAACTGTTCTATTTTGGGGATAAAAGAGGTATTTGTGGGTGAATAGGTCCTATTTGAAGGGGGAAAGCTGGTATTTCTTGGAGAAGATGTGATATATTTGGAGATATGAGGCATGTTTATTAGAATATGTCCAGTTTGGGGGGAGAAGGGTGGTATTTGTGGGAGAAAAGGTCCTATTTCAGGAGGAATCCTGGTATTTCTTGGAGGAGATGTGATCTATTTGGGAGAAATGTGGCATTTCTGGCAGAAGCTGTCCTATTTTGGGGATAAAAGAGGTATTTGTTGGTGAAAAGGTCCTATTTGAAGGGGGAACCCTGGTATTTCTTGGAGAAGTTGTGATATATTTGGGAGAAATGTGGCCTTTCTGGAAGAAACTGTCCTCTTTTGGGGATAAAAGAGGTATTTGTGGGTGAAAATTTCCTATTTGAAGGGGGAAACCTGGCATTTCTTGGAGAAGAAGTGATATATTTGGGAGAAATGTGGCCTTTCTGGAAGAAAATGTCCTATTTGGGGGGAGAAGAATGGTATTAGTGGGTGAAAAGGTCCTATTTGAAGGGGGAAACGTGGTATTTCTTGGAGAAGATGTGATATATTTGGGAGAAATGTGGCATTTCTGGAAGAAACTGTCCTCTTTTGGGGATAAAAGAGGTATTTGAGGGTGAAAAGGTCCTATTTGAAGGGGGAACCGTGGTATTTCTTGGAGAAGATGTGATATGTTTGGGAGAAATGTGGCATTTCTGGAAGAATATGTCCAATTTGAGGGATGAAACATGTATTTGTGGTTGAAAAGGTCCTATTTGAAGGGGGAAACCTGGTATTTCTTGGAGAAGATGATATATATTTGGGAGAAATGTGGCATGTCTGGAAGAAACTGTCCTCTTTTGGGGATAAAAGATGTACTTGTGGGTGAAAAGGTCCTATTTGAAGGGGGAAAGCTGGTATTTCTTGGAGAAGATGTGATCTATTTGGGAGAAATGTGGCATTTCTGGAAGAAACTGTCCTATTTTGGGGATAAAAGAGGTATTTGTGGGTGAAAAGGTCCTATTTGAAGGAGGAAACATGGTATTTCTTGGAGAAGATGTGATATATTTGGGAGAAATGTGGCCTTTCTGGAAGAAACTGTCCTCTTTTGGGGATACAAGAGGTATTTGTGGGTGAAAAGGTCCTATTTCAAGGAGGAAACCTGGTATTTCTTGGAGAAGATGTGATATGTTTGGGAGAAATGTGGCATTTCTGGACGTAACTGTTCTATTTTGGGGACAAAAGAGGTATTTGTGGTTGATAAGGTCCTATTTGAAGGGGGAAAGCTGGTATTTCTTGGAGAAGATGTGATCTATTTGGGAGAAATCTGGCATTTCTGGAAGAAACTGTCCTATATGGGGGGAGAAGGCTGGTATTTGTGGGAGAAAAGGTCCTATTTCAGGAGGAATCCTGGTATTTCTTGGAGAAGATGTGATATATTCGGGAGAAATGTGGCATTTCTGGAAGAAACTGTCCTATTTGAGGGATAAAAGAGGTATCTGTGGGTGAAAAGGTCGTATTTCAGGAGGAATCCTGGAATTTCTTGGAGAAGGTGTGATATATTTGGGAGAAATGTGGCATTTCTGGAAGAAACTGTCCTCTTTTGGGGATAAAACAGGTATTTGTGGGTGAAAAGGTCCTATTTGAAGGGGGAAAGCTGGTATTTCTTGGAGAAGATGTGATATATTTGGGAGAAATGTGGCATTTCTGGAAGAAAATGTCCTCTTTTGGGGATGAAAGAGTTTTTTGGGGGGAAAAGGTCCTATTTGAAGGGGGAAACCTGGTATTTCTTGGAGAAGATGTGATATGTTTGGGAGAAATGTGGCATGTCTGGAAGAAACTGTTCTATTTTGGGGATAAAAGAGGTATTTGTGGGTGAAAAGGTCCTATTTGAAGGGGTAAAACCTGGTATTTCTTGGAGAAGATGTGCTATATTTGGGAGAAATGTGGCATGTCTGGAAGAAACTGTTCTCTTTTGGGGGGAAAAGGCTGGTATTTGTGGGAGAAAAGGTCCTATTAGAGGAGAAATCCTGGTATTTCTTGGAGGAGATGTGATATGTTTGGGAGAAATGTGGCCTTTCTGGAAGAAACTGTCCTCTTTTGGGGATAAAACAGGTATTTGTGGGTGAAAAGTTCCTATTTGAAGGGGGAAACCTGGCATTTCTTGGAGAAGATGTGATATATTTGGGAGAAATGTGGCATGTCTGGAAGAAACTGTCCTATTTTGGGGATAAAACAGGTATTTGTGGGAGAAAAGGTCCTATTTGAAGGGGGAAAGCAGGTATTTCTTGGAGAAGATGTGATATATTTGTGAGAAATGTGGCCTTTCTGGAAGAAACTGTCCTATTTTGGAGATAAAAGAGGAATTTGTGGGTGAAAAGGTCCTATTTGAAGGGGGAAACCTGGTATTTCTTGGAGAAGATGTGATATGTTTCGGAGAAAGGTGGCATGTCTGGAAGAAACAGTCCTATTTTGGGGATAAAAGAGGTATTTGTGGGTGAAAAGGTCCTCTTTCAAGGGGGAAACATGGTATTTCTTGGAGAAGATGTGATTTATTTGGGAGAAATGTGGCATGTCTGGAAGAAACTGTCCTCTTTTGGGGATAAAAGAGGTATTTGTGGGTGAAAACGTGGTATTAGAAGGGGGAAACGTGGTATTTCTTGGAGAAGATGTGATATATTTAGAGAAACCTGGCATTTATGGAAGAAACTGTCCTCTTTTGGGGATATAACAGGTATTTATAGGTGAAAAGGTCCTATTTCAGGAGGAATCCTTGCATTTCTTGGAGAAGATGTGATATGTTTGGGAGAAATGTGGCCTTTCTGGAAGAAACTGTCCTATTTTGGGGTTAAACCAGGTATTTGTGGGTGAAAAGGTCCTATTTGAAGGGGGAATCCTGGTATTTCTTGGAGAAGATGTGATATGTTTGGGAGAAATGTGGCATTTCTGGAAGAATATGTCCTCTTTTGGGGATAAAACAGGTATTAGTGGGTGAAAAGGTCCTATTTGAAGGGGGAAACCTGGTATTTCTTGGAGAAGCTGTGATATATTTGCGAGAAACCTGGCATTTCTGGAAGAAACTGTCCTATTTTGGGGATAAAACAGGTATTTGTTTGTGAAAAGGTCCTATTTGAAGGGGGAAAGCTGGTATTTCTTGGAGAAGATGATATATATTTGAAAGTAATCTGGCATTTATGGAAGAAACTGTCGTATTTTGGGGATAAAAGAGGTATTTTGGGGTGAAAAGGATCTATTTGAAGGGGGAAACCTGGTATTTCTTGGAGAAGATGTGATATGTTTGGGAGAAATGTGGCCTTTCTGGAAGAAACTGTCCTCTTTTGGGGATAAAAGAGGTATTAGTGGGTGAAAAGGTCCTATTTGAAGGGGGAAACCTGGTATTTCTTGGAGAAGATGTGATATGTTTGGGAGAAATGTGGCCTTTCTGGAAGAAACTGTCCTCTTTTGGGGATAAAAGAGGTATTTGTGGGTGAAAAGGTCCTATTTGAAGGGGGAACCCTGGTATTTCTTGGATAAGATGTGATATGTTTTGAGAAATGTGGCATTTCTGGAAGAAAATGTCCAATTTGAGGGATAAAAGAGGTATTTGTGGGTGAAAAGGTCCTATTTGAAGGAGGAAACCTGGTATTTCTTGGAGAAGATGTGGTATATTTGGGAGAAATGTGGCATGTCCGGAGGAAACTGTCCTATTTTGGGGATAAAACAGGTATTACTGGGTGAAAAGGTCCTATTTCCAGGGGTAAACCTGTTATTTCCTAGAGAAGATGTGATATATTTGGGAGAAATGTGGCATGTCTGGAAGAAACTGTCCTCTTTTGGGGATAAAACAGGTATTTGAAGGGTGAAAAGGACCTATTTCCAGGCGAACACCTGGTATTTCTTGGAGGAGATGTGATATATTTGGGAGAAATGTGGCATGTCTGGAAGAAACTGTCCTATTTTGGGGATCAAACAGGTATTTGTGGGAGAAAAGTTCCAATTTGAAGGGGGAAACCTGGTATTTCTTGGAGAAGATGTGATATATTTGGGAGAAATGTGGCATTTCTGGAAGAAAATGTCCAATTTGAGGGATAGAAGAGGTATTTGTTGGTGAAAAGGTCCTATTTCCAGGGGGAAACTTTGTATTTCTTGGAGAAGATGTGGTATATTAGGGAGAAATGTGGCATGTCAGGCAGAAACTGTCCTATTTTGGGGATCAAACAGGTATTTGTGGGTGAAAAGGTCCTATTTGAAGGGGAAAACCTGGCATTTCCTGGAGGAGATGTTATCTATTTGGGCGAAATGTGGCATTTCTTGAAGAAACTGTGCTCCTTTGGGGATAAAAGTGGTATTTGTGGTTGAAAAGGTCCTATTTGAAGGGGGAAACCTGGTATTTCTTGGAGAAGATGAGATATATTTGGGAGAAATGTGGCATGTCTGGAAGAAACTGTCCTATTTTGGGGATAAAAGAGGTATTTGTGGGTGAAAAGGTCCTACTTGAAGGGGGAAACCTGGTATTTCTTGGAGAAGATGTGATCTATTTGGGAGAAATGTGGCCTTTCTGGAAGAAACCGAGCTCTTTTGGGGAGAAATGTGTTATGTGTGGGTGAAAAGGTCCTATATGTAGGGGGAAAGCTGGTATTTCTTGGAGAAGATGTGATCTATTTGGGAGAAATGTGGCATTTCTGGAAGCAACTGTCCTATTTTGGGGATAAAAGAGGTATTTGTGGGTGAAAAGGTCCTATTTCTAGGGGGAAACCTGGTATTTCTTGGAGAAGATGTGATATATTAGGGAGAAATCTGGCATTTCTGGAAGAAAATGTCCAATTTGAGGGATAAAAGAGGTATTTGTGGGTGAAAAGTTCCTATTTCCAGGGGTAAACCACTTATTTCTTAGAGTAGATGTGATATATTTGGGAGAAATGTGGCCTTTCTGGAAGAATCTGTCCTCTTTTGGGGATAAAAGAGGTATTTGTGGGTGAAAAGTTCCTATTTGAAGGGGGAAAGGTGGTATTTCTTGGAGAAGATGTGATATATTTGTGAGAAATGTGGCCTTTCTGGAAGAAACTGTACTCTTTTGGGGATAAAACAGGTGTCTGTGGAGAAAAAGTCCTATTTGAAGGGGGAAAGCTGGTATTTCTTGGAGAAGATGTGATCCTTTTGGGAGAAATCTGGCATTTCTGGAAGAAACTGTCCTCTTTTGGGGATAAAAGAGGTATTTGTGGGTGAAAAGGTCCTATTTGAAGGGGGAAACCTGTTATTTCTTGGAGAAGATGTGCTATATTTGGGAGAAATGTGGCATGTCAGGCAGAAACTGTCCTCTTTTGGGGATACAAGAGGTATTTGTGGGAGAAAAGGTCCTATTTGAAGGGGGAAACCTGGTATTTCTTGGAGAAGATGTGATCTATTTGGGAGAAATGTGGCATTTCTGGAAGAAACTGTCCTATTTTGGGGACAAAAGAGGTATTTGTGGGTGATAAGGTCCTATTTGAAGGGGGAATCCTGGTATTTCTTGGAGGAGATGTGATATGTTTGGGAGAAATGTGGCCTTTCTGGAAGAAACTGTCCTCTTTTGGGGATAAAAGAGGTATTTGTGGGTGAAAAGGTCCTATTTCCAGGGGAAAACCTGGTATTTCTTGGAGAAGATGTGATCTATTTGGGAGAAATGTGGCATTTCTGGAAGAAACTGTCCTCTTTTGGGGATAAAACAGGTACTTGTGGGTGAAAAGGTCCTATTTGAAGGAGGTATCCTGGTATTTCTTGGAGAAGATGAGATATGTTTGGGTGAAATGTGGCATTTTTGGAAGAAACTGTTCTATTTTGGGGATAAAAGAGGTATTTGTGGGTGAAAAGGTCCTATTTGAAGGGGGAAAGCTGGTATTTCTTGGAGAAGATGTGATATATTTGGGAGAAATGTGGCATTTCTGGAAGAAAATGTCCTATTTGGGGGGAGAAGGCTGGTATTTGTGGGAGAAAAGGTCCTATTTCAGGAGGAATCCTGGTATTTCTTGGAGGAGATGTGATCTATTTGGGAGAAATGTGGCATTTCTGGCAGAAGCTGTCCTATTTTGGGGATAAAAGAGGTATTTGTGGGTGAAAAGGTCCTATTTGAAGGGGGAACCCTGGTATTTCTTGGAGAAGTTGTGATATATTTGGGAGAAATGTGGCCTTTCTGGAAGAAACTGTCCTCTTTTGGGGATAAAACAGGTATTTGTGGGTGAAAATTTCCTATTTGAAGGGGGAAACCTGGCATTTCTTGGAGAAGATGTGATATATTTGGGAGAAATGTGGCATTTCTGGAAGAAAATGTCCTATTTGGGGGGAGAAGCCTGGTATTAGTGGGTTAAAAGGTCCTATTTGAAGGGGGAAACGTGGTATTTCTTGGAGAAGATGTGATATATTTGGGAGAAATGTGGCATTTCTGGAAGAAACTGTCGTATTTTGGGGAAAAAAGAGGTATTTGTGGGTGAAAAGGTCCTATTTGAAGGGGGAAACGTGGTATTTCTTGGAGAAGATGTGATATGTTTGGGAGAAATGTGGCATTTCTGGAAGAATATGTCCAATTTGAGGGATAAAACATGTATTTGTGGTTGAAAAGGTCCTATTTGAAGGGGGAAACCTGATATTTCTTGGAGAAGATGATATATATTTGGGAGAAATGTGGCATGTCTGGAAGAAACTGTCCTATTTTGGGGATAAAAAAGGTATTTGTGGGAGAAAAGGTCCTATTTGAAGGGGGAAAGCTGGTATTTCTTGGAGAAGATGTGATCTATTTGGGAGAAATCTGGCATTTCTGGAAGAAACTGTCCTATATGTGGGGAGAAGGCTGGTATTTGTGGGAGAAAAGGTCCTATTTCAGGAGGAATCCTGGTATTTCTTGGAGAAGATGTGATCTATTTGGGAGAAATGTGGCATTTCTGGAAGAATCTGCCCTATTTGAGGGATAAAAGAGGTATCTGAGGGTGAAAAGGTCGTATTTCAGGAGGAATCCTGGAATTTCTTGGAGAAGGTGTGATATATTTGGGAGAAATGTGGCATTTCTGGAAGAAACTGTCCTCTTTTGGGGATAAAAGAGTTTTTTGGGGGGAAAAGGTCCTATTTGAAGGGGGAAACCTGGTATTTCTAGGAGAAGATGTGATATGTTTGGGAGAAATGTGGCCTTTCTGGCAGAAACTGACCTCTTTTGGGGATAAAAGAGGTATTTGTGGGTGAAAAGGTCCTATTTGAAGGGGGAAACCTGGTATTTCTTGGAGAAGATGTGATCTATTTGGGAGAAATGTGGCATTTCTGGAAGAAACTGTTCTCTTTTGGGGGGAAAAGTCTGGTATTTGTGGGAGAAAAGGTCCTATTACAGGAGAAATCCTGGTATTTCTTGGAGGAGATGTGATATGTTTGGGAGAAATGTGGCCTTTCTGGAAGAAACTGTCCTCTTTTGGGGATAAAACAGGTATTTGTGGGTGAAAATTTCCTATTTGAAGGGGGAAACCTGTTATTTCTTGGAGAAGATGTGATATATTTGGGAGAAATGTGGCATGTCTGGAAGAAACTGTCCTCTTTTGGGGATAAAACAGGTATTTCTGGGAGAAAAGGTCCTATTTGAAGGGGGAAAGCAGGTATTTCTTGGAGAAGATGTGATATATTTGTGAGAAATGTGGCATTTCTGGAAGAAACTGTCCTCTTTTGGAGATAAAAGAGGTATTTGTGGGTGAAAAGGTCCTATTTGAAGGGGGAAACGTGGTATTTCTTGGAGAAGATGTGATATGTTTCGGAGAAAGGTGGCATTTATGGAAGAAACTGTCCTATTTTGGGGATAAAAGAGGTATTTGTGGTTGAAAAGGTCCTCTTTCAAGGGGGAAACATGGTATTTCTTGGAGAAGATGTGATTTATTTGGGAGAAATGTGGCATGTCTGGAAGAAACTGTCCTATTTTGGGGATAAAACAGGTATTTTTGGGTGAAAAGGTCCTATTTGAAGGGGGAAACGTGGTATTTCTTGGAGAAGATGTGATATATTTGGGAGAAACCTGGCATTTATGGAAGAAACTGTCCTCTTTTGGGGATATAACAGGTATTTATAGGTGAAAAGGTCCTATTTCAGGAGGAATCCTTGCATTTCTTGGAGAAGATGTGATATGTTTGGGAGAAATGTGGCCTTTCTGGAAGAGACTGTCCTATTTTGGGGTTAAACCAGGTATTTGTGGGTGAAAAGGTCCTATTTCAAGGGGGAACCCTGGTATTTCTTGGAGAAGATGTGATATGTTTGGGAGAAATGTGGCATTTCTGGAAGAAACTGTCCTCTTTTGGGGATAAAGCAGGTATTAGTGGGTGAAAAGGTCCTATTTGAAGGGGGAAACCTGGTATTTCTTGGAGAAGCTGTGATATATTTGGGAGAAACCTGGCATTTCTGGAAGAAACTGTCCTCTTTTGGGGATAAAACAGGTATTTGTGGGTGAAAAGGTCCTATCTGAAGGGGGAAAGCTGGTATTTCTTGGAGAAGATGTGATATATTTGGGAGTAATCTGGCATTTATGGAAGAAACTGTCGTATTTTGGGGATAAAAGAGGTATTTTTGGGTGAAAAGGTCCTATTTCCAGGGCGAAATCTGGTATTTCTTGGAGAAGATGTGATGTATTTGGGAGAAATGTGGCATGTCAGGAAGAAACTGTCCTCTTCTGGGGATAAAAGAGGTATTTGTGGGTGAAAAGGTCCTCTTTGAAGGGGGAAAGCTGGATGTTCTTGCAGGAGATGTGATCCATTTGGGAGAAATGTGGCCTTTTTGGAAGTAACTGTCCTATCTTGGGGATAAAATAGGTATTTGTGGGAGAAAAGGTCCTATTTGAAGGGGGAAAGCTGGATGTTCTTGCAGGAGATGTGATCTATTTGGGAGAAATGTGGCATGTCTGGAAGAAACTGTCCTGTTTTGGGGATAAAACAGGTATTTGTGGGTGAAAAGGTCCTATTTCAAGGGGGAAACCTGGTAGTTCTTGCAGGAGATGTGATATATTTGGGAGAAATGTGGCATTTCTGGAAGAAACTGTCGTAATTTGGGGATAAAAGAGGTATTTGTGGGTGAAAAGGTCCTATTTGAAGGGGGAAAGCTGGTATTTCTTGGAGAAGATGTGATATGTTTTGAGAAATGTGGCATTTCTGGAAGAAAATGTCCAATTTGAGGGATAAAAGAGGTATTTGTGGGTGAAAAGGTCCTATTTGAAGGGGGAAAGCTGGTATTTCTTGGAGAAGATGTGGTATATTTGGGAGAAATGTGGCATGTCCGGAGGAAACTGTCCTATTTTGGGGATAAAACAGGTATTTGTGGGTGAAAAGGTCCTATTTCCAGGGGTAAACCTGTTATTTCCTAGAGAAGATGTGATATATTTGGGAGAAATGTGGCATGTCTGGAAGAAAATGTACTCTTTTGGGGATAAAAGAGGTATTTGTGGGTGAAAAGGTCCTATTTCCAGGCGAAAACCTGGTATTTCTTGGAGAAGATGTGATATATTTGGGAGAAATGTGGCATGTCTGGAAGAAACTGTCCTATTTTGGGGATCAAACAGGTATGTGTGGGAGAAAAGTTCCAATTTGAAGGGGGAAACCTGGTATTTCTTGGAGAAGATGTGATCTATTTGGGAGAAATGTGGCATTTCTGGAAGAAACTGTCCTATTTTGGGGATAAATGAGGTATTTGTGGGTGAAAACGTTGTATTTGAAGGGGGAAACCTGGTATTTCTTGGAGAAGATGTGATATGTTTGGGAGAAATGTGGCCTTTCTGGAAGAAACTGTCCTCTTTTGGGGATAAAAGAGGTATTTGTGGGTGAAAAGGTCCTATTTCCAGGGGAAAACCTGGTATTTCTTGGAGAAGATGTGATCTATTTGGGAGAAATGTGGCATTTCTGGAAGAAACTGTCCTCTTTTGGGGATAAAACAGGTACTTGTGGGTGAAAAGGTCCTATTTGAAGGAGGTATCCTGGTATTTCTTGGAGAAGATGAGATATGTTTGGGTGAAATGTGGCATTTTTGGAAGAAACTGTTCTATTTTGGGGATAAAAGAGGTATTTGTGGGTGAAAAGGTCCTATTTGAAGGGGGAAAGCTGGTATTTCTTGGAGAAGATGTGATATATTTGGGAGATATGTGGCATGTTTATTAGAATATGTCCAGTTTGGGGGGAGAAGGGTGGTATTTGTGGGAGAAAAGGTCCTATTTCAGGAGGAATCCTGGTATTTCTTGGAGAAGATGTGATCTATTTGGGAGAAATCTGGCATTTCTGGCAGAAGCTGTCCTATTTTGGGGATAAAAGAGGCATTTGTGGGTGAAAAGGTCCTATTTGAAGGGGGAACCCTGGTATTTCTTGGAGAAGTTGTGATATATTTGGGAGAAATGTGGCCTTTCTGGAAGAAACTGTCCTCTTTTGGGGATAAAACAGGTATTTGTGGGTGAAAATTTCCTATTTGAAGGGGGAAACCTGGCATTTCTTGGAGAAGATGTGATCTATTTGGGAGAAATGTGGCATTTCTGGAAGAAAATGTCCTATTTGGGGGGAGAAGAATGGTATTAGTGGGTGAAAAGGTCCTATTTGAAGGGGGAAAGCTGGTATTTCTTGGAGAAGATGTGATCCTTTTGGGAGAAATCTGGCATTTCTGGAAGAAACTGTCCTCTTTTGGGGATAAAAGAGGTATTTGTGGGTGAAAAGGTCCTATTTGAAGGGGGAAACCTGTTATTTCTTGGAGAAGATGTGCTATATTTGGGAGAAATGTGGCATGTCAGGCAGAAACTGTCCTCTTTTGGGGATACAAGAGGTATTTGTTGGTGAAAAGGTCCTATTTGAAGGGGGAAACCTGGTATTTCTTGGAGAAGATGTGATACGTTTGGGAGAAATGTGGCATTTCTGGAAGAAACTGTCGTATTTTGGGGATAAAAGAGGTATTTGTGGGTGAAAAGGTCCTATTTGAAGGGGGAAACCTGGTATTTCTTGGAGAAGATGTGATATGTTTTGAGAAATGTGGCATTTCTGGAAGAAAATGTCCAATTTGAGGGATAAAAGAGGTATTTGTGGGTGAAAAGGTCCTATTTGAAGGGGGAAAGCTGGTATTTCTTGGAGAAGATGTGATGTATTTGGGAGAAATGTGGCATGTCCGGAGGAAACTGTCCTATTTTGGGGATAAAACAGGTATTTGTGGGTGAAAAGGTCCTATTTCCAGGGGTAAACCTGTTATTTCCTAGAGAAGATGTGATATATTTGGGAGAAATGTGGCATGTCTGGAAGAAAATGTACTCTTTTGGGGATAAAAGAGGTATTTGTGGGTGAAAAGGTCCTATTTCCAGGCGAAAACCTGGTATTTCTTGGAGAAGATGTGATATATTTGGGAGAAATGTGGCATGTCTGGAAGAAACTGTCCTATTTTGGGGATCAAACAGGTATGTGTGGGAGAAAATTTCCAATTTGAAGGGGGAAACCTGGTATTTCTTGGAGAAGATGTGATATATTTGGGAGAAATGTGGCATTTCTGGAAGAAAATGTCCTATTTTGGGGATAAAAGAGGTATTTGTGGCTGAAAAGTTCCTATTTGAAGGGGGAAACCTGGTATTTCTTGGAGAAGATGTGATCTATTTGGGAGAAATGTGGCATTTCTGGAAGAAACTGTCCTCTTTTGGGGGGAAAAGGCTGGTATTTGTGGGAGAAAAGGTCCTATTACAGGAGAAATCCTGGTATTTCTTGGAGGAGATGTGATATGTTTGGGAGAAATGTGGCCTTTCTGGAAGAAACTGTCCTCTTTTGGGGATAAAACAGGTACTTGTGGGTGAAAAGGTCCTATTTGAAGGAGGTATCCTGGTATTTCTTGGAGAAGATGAGATATGTTTGGGTGAAATGTGGCATTTTTGGAAGAAACTGTTCTATTTTGGGGATAAAAGAGGTATTTGTGGGTGAAAAGGTCCTATTTGAAGGGGGAAAGCTGGTATTTCTTGGAGAAGATGTGATATATTTGGGAGATATGTGGCATGTTTATTAGAATATGTCCAGTTTGGGGGGAGAAGGGTGGTATTTGTGGGAGAAAAGGTCCTATTTCAGGAGGAATCCTGGTATTTCTTGGAGGAGATGTGATCTATTTGGGAGAAATCTGGCATTTCTGGCAGAAGCTGTCCTATTTTGGGGATAAAAGAGGCATTTGTGGGTGAAAAGGTCCTATTTGAAGGGGGAACCCTGGTATTTCTTGGAGAAGTTGTGATATATTTGGGAGAAATGTGGCCTTTCTGGAAGAAACTGTCCTCTTTTGGGGATAAAACAGGTATTTGTGGGTGAAAATTTCCTATTTGAAGGGGGAAACCTGGCATTTCTTGGAGAAGATGTGATATATTTGGGAGAAATGTGGCATTTCTGGAAGAAAATGTCCTATTTGGGGGGAGAAGAATGGTATTAGTGGGTGAAAAGGTCCTATTTGAAGGGGGAAACGTGGTATTTCTTGGAGAAGATGTGATATATTTGGGAGAAATGTGGCATTTCTGGAAGAAACTGTCCTCTTTTGGGGAAAAAAGATGTATTTGTGGGTGAAAAGGTCCTATTTGAAGGGGGAACCGTGGTATTTCTTGGAGAAGATTTGATATGTTTGGGAGAAATGTGGCATTTCTGGAAGAATATGTCCAATTTGAGGGATAAAACATGTATTTGTGGTTGAAAAGGTCCTATTTGAAGGGGGAAACGTGTTATTTCTTGGAGAAGATGTGATATATTTGGGAGAAATGTGGCATGTCTGGAAGAAACTGTCCTATTTTGGGGATAAAACAGGTATTTGTGGGAGAAAAGGTCCTATTTGAAGGGGGAAAGCTGGTATTTCTTGGAGAAGATGTGATCTATTTGGGAGAAATGTGGCATTTCTGGAAGAAACTGTCCTCTTTTGGGGATAAAAGAGGTATTTGTGGGTGAAAAGGTCCTATTTGAAGGAGGAAACATGGTATTTCTTGGAGAAGATGTGATATATTTGGGAGAAATGTGGCCTTTCTGGAAGAAACTGTCCTCTTTTGGGGATACAAGAGGTATTTGTGGGTGAAAAGGTCCTATTTCAAGGAGGAAACCTGGTATTTCTTGGAGAAGATGTGATATGTTTGGGAGAAATGTGTCATTTCTGGAAGAAACTGTCCTATTTTGGGGACAAAAGAGGTATTTGTGGGTGATAAGGTCCTATTTGAAGGGGGAAAGCTGGTATTTCTTGGAGAAGATGTGATCTATTTGGGAGAAATCTGGCATTTCTGGAAGAAACTGTCCTATGTGGGGGGAGAAGGCTGGTATTTGTGGGAGAAAAGGTCCTATTTCAGGAGAAATCCTGGTATTTCTTGGAGAAGATGTGATATATTCGGGAGAAATGTGGCATTTCTGGAAGAAACTGTCCTATTTGAGGGATAAAAGAGGTATCTGTGGGTGAAAAGGTCGTATTTCAGGAGGAATCCTGGAATTTCTTGGAGAAGGTGTGATATATTTGGGAGAAATGTGGCATTTCTGGAAGAAACTGTCCTCTTTTGGGGATAAAACAGGTATTTGTGGGAGAAAAGGTCCTATTTGAAGGGGGAAAGCTGGTATTTCTTGGAGAAGATGTGATATATTTGGGAGAAATGTGGCATTTCTGGAAGAAACTGTCCTCTTTTGGGGATAAAAGAGTTTTTTGGGGGGAAAAGGTCCTATTTGAAGGGGGAAACCTGGTATTTCTTGGAGAAGATGTGATATGTTTGGGAGAAATGTGGCATGTCTGGAAGAAACTGTTCTATTTTGGGGATAAAAGAGGTATTTGTGGGTGAAAAGGTCCTATTTGAAGGGGTAAAACCTGGTATTTCTTGGAGAAGATGTGATCTATTTGGGAGAAATGTGGCATTTCTGGAAGAAACAGTTCTCTTTTGGGGGGAAAAGGCTGGTATTTGTGGGAGAAAAGTTCCTATTTCTGGAGGAATCCTGGTATTTCTTGGAGGAGATGTGATATGTTTGGGAGAAATGTGGCCTTTCTGGAAGAAACTGTCCTCTTTTGGGGATAAAACAGGTATTTGTGGGTGAAAATTTCCTATTTGAAGGGGGAAACCTGGCATTTCTTGGAGAAGATGTGATATATTTGGGAGAAATGTGGCATGTCTGGAAGAAACTGTCCTCTTTTGGGGATAAAACAGGTATTTCTGGGAGAAAAGGTCCTATTTGAAGGGGGAAAGCTGGTATTTCTTGGAGAAGATGTGATATATTTGTGAGAAATGTGGCATTTCTGGAAGAAACTGTCCTCTTTTGGAGATAAAAGAGGTATTTGTGGGTGAAAAGGTCCTATTTGAAGGGGGAAACCTGGTATTTCTTGGAGAAGATGTGATATGTTTCGGAGAAAGGTGGCATTTCTGGAAGAAACAGTCCTATTTTGGGGATAAAAGAGGTATTTGTGGGTGAAAAGGTCCTCTTTCAAGGGGGAAACTTGGTATTTCTTGGAGAAGATGTGATTTATTTGGGAGAAATGTGGCATGTCTGGAAGAAACTGTCCTATTTTGGGGATAAAACAGGTATTTGTGGGTGAAAACGTGGTATTTGAAGGGGGAAACGTGGTATTTCTTGGAGAAGATGTGATATATTTAGAGAAACCTGGCATTTATGGAAGAAACTGTCCTCTTTTGGGGATATAACAGGTATTTATAGGTGAAAAGGTCCTATTTCAGGTGGAATCCTTGCATTTCTTGGAGAAGATGTGATATGTTTGGGAGAAATGTGGCCTTTCTGGAACAAACTGTCCTATTTTGGTGTTAAACCAGGTATTTGTGGGTGAAAAGGTCCTATTTGAAGGGGGAACCCTGGTATTTCATGGAGAAGATGTGGTATATTTGGGAGAAATGTGGCATGTCCGGAGGAAACTGTCCTATTTTGGGGATAAAACAGGTATTTGTGGGTGAAAAGGTCCTATTTCCAGGGGTCAACCTGTTATTTCCAAGAGAAGATGTGATATATTTGGGAGAAATGTGGCATGTCTGGAAGAAACTGTCCTATTTTGGGGATAAAAGAGGTATTTGTGGGTGAAAAGGTCCTATTTCCAGGCGAAAACCTGGTATTTCTTGGAGAAGATGTGATATATTTGGGAGAAATGTGGCATGTCTGGAAGAAACTGTCCTATTTTGGGGATCAAACAGGTATGTGTGGGAGAAAAGTTCCAATTTGAAGGGGGAAACCTGGTATTTCTTGGAGAAGATGTGATATTTTTGGAGAAATGTGGCATTTCTGGAAGAAAATGTCCTATTTTGGGGATAAAAGAGGTATTTGTGGCTGAAAAGTTCCTATTTGAAGGGGGAAACCTGGTATTTCTTGGAGAAGATGTGATCTATTTGGGAGAAATGTGGCATTTCTGGAAGAAACTGTCCTCTTTTGGGGGGAAAAGGCTGGTATTTGTGGGAGAAAAGGTCCTATTACAGGAGAAATCCTGGTATTTCTTGGAGGAGATGTGATATGTTTGGGAGAAATGTGGCCTTTCTGGAAGAAACTGTCCTCTTTTGGGGATAAAACAGGTACTTGTGGGTGAAAAGGTCCTATTTGAAGGAGGTATCCTGGTATTTCTTGGAGAAGATGAGATATGTTTGGGTGAAATGTGGCATTTTTGGAAGAAACTGTTCTATTTTGGGGATAAAAGAGGTATTTGTGGGTGAAAAGGTCCTATTTGAAGGGGGAAAGCTGGTATTTCTTGGAGAAGATGTGATATATTTGGGAGATATGTGGCATGTTTATTAGAATATGTCCAGTTTGGGGGGAGAAGGGTGGTATTTGTGGGAGAAAAGGTCCTATTTCAGGAGGAATCCTGGTATTTCTTGGAGGAGATGTGATCTATTTGGGAGAAATCTGGCATTTCTGGCAGAAGCTGTCCTATTTTGGGGATAAAAGAGGCATTTGTGGGTGAAAAGGTCCTATTTGAAGGGGGAACCCTGGTATTTCTTGGAGAAGTTGTGATATATTTGGGAGAAATGTGGCCTTTCTGGAAGAAACTGTCCTCTTTTGGGGATAAAACAGGTATTTGTGGGTGAAAATTTCCTATTTGAAGGGGGAAACCTGGCATTTCTTGGAGAAGATGTGATATATTTGGGAGAAATGTGGCATTTCTGGAAGAAAATGTCCTATTTGGGGGAGAAGAATGGTATTAGTGGGTGAAAAGGTCCTATTTGAAGGGGGAAACGTGGTATTTCTTGGAGAAGATGTGATATATTTGGGAGAAATGTGGCATTTCTGGAAGAAACTGTCCTCTTTTGGGGAAAAAAGATGTATTTGTGGGTGAAAAGGTCCTATTTGAAGGGGGAACCGTGGTATTTCTTGGAGAAGATTTGATATGTTTGGGAGAAATGTGGCATTTCTGGAAGAATATGTCCAATTTGAGGGATAAAACATGTATTTGTGGTTGAAAAGGTCCTATTTTAAGGGGGAAACCTGGTATTTCTTGGAGAAGATGATATATATTTGGGAGAAATGTGGCATGTCTGGAAGAAACTGTCCTATTTTGGGGATAAAACAGGTATTTGTGGGAGAAAAGGTCCTATTTGAAGGGGGAAAGCTGGTATTTCTTGGAGAAGATGTGATCTATTTGGGAGAAATGTGGCATTTCTGGAAGAAACTGTCCTCTTTTGGGGATAAAAGAGGTATTTGTGGGTGAAAAGGTCCTATTTGAAGGAGGAAACATGGTATTTCTTGGAGAAGATGTGATATATTTGGGAGAAATGTGGCCTTTCTGGAAGAAACTGTCCTCTTTTGGGGATACAAGAGGTATTTGTGGGTGAAAATGTCCTATTTCAAGGAGGAAACCTGGTATTTCTTGGAGAAGATGTGATATGTTTGGGAGAAATGTGTCATTTCTGGAAGAAACTGTCCTATTTTGGGGACAAAAGAGGTATTTGTGGGTGATAAGGTCCTATTTGAAGGGGGAAAGCTGGTATTTCTTGGAGAAGATGTGATCTATTTGGGAGAAATCTGGCATTTCTGGAAGAAACTGTCCTATGTGGGGGGAGAAGGCTGGTATTTGTGGGAGAAAAGGTCCTATTTCAGGAGGAATCCTGGTATTTCTTGGAGAAGATGTGATATATTCGGGAGAAATGTGGCATTTCTGGAAGAAACTGTCCTATTTGAGGGATAAAAGAGGTATCTGTGGGTGAAAAGGTCGTATTTCAGGAGGAATCCTGGAATTTCTTGGAGAAGGTGTGATATATTTGGGAGAAATGTGGCATTTCTGGAAGAAACTGTCGTATTTTGGGGATAAAACAGGTATTTGTGGGAGAAAAGGTCCTATTTGAAGGGGGAAAGCTGGTATTTCTTGGAGAAGATGTGATATATTTGGGAGAAATGTGGCATTTCTGGAAGAAACTGTCCTCTTTTGGGGATAAAAGAGTTTTTTGGGGGGAAAAGGTCCTATTTGAAGGGGGAAACCTGGTATTTCTTGGAGAAGATGTGATATGTTTGGGAGAAATGTGGCATGTCTGGAAGAAACTGTTCTATTTTGGGGATAAAAGAGGTATTTGTGGGTGAAAAGGTCCTATTTGAAGGGGTAAAACCTGGTATTTCTTGGAGAAGATGTGATCTATTTGGGAGAAATGTGGCATTTCTGGAAGAAACTGTTCTCTTTTGGGGGGAAAAGGCTGGTATTTGTGGGAGAATAGGTCCTATTACAGGAGAAATCCTGGTATTTCTTGGAGGAGATGTGATATGTTTGGGAGAAATGTGGCCTTTCTGGAAGAAACTGTCCTCTTTTGGGGATAAAACAGGTATTTGTGGGTGAAAATTTCCTATTTGAAGGGGGAAACCTGTTATTTCTTGGAGAAGATGTGATATATTTGGGAGAAATGTGGCATGTCTGGAAGAAACTGTCCTCTTTTGGGGATAAAACAGGTATTTCTGGGAGAAAAGTTCCTATTTGAAGGGGGAAAGCAGGTATTTCTTGGAGAAGATGTGATATATTTGTGAGAAATGTGGCATTTCTGGAAGAAACTGTCCTCTTTTGGAGATAAAAGAGGTATTTGTGGGTGAAAAGGTCCTATTTGAAGGGGGAAAGCTGGTATTTCTTGGAGAAGATGTGATATGTTTCGGAGAAAGGTGGCATGTCTGGAAGAAACAGTCCTATTTTGGGGATAAAAGAGGTATTTGTGGGTGAAAAGGTCCTCTTTCAAGGGGGAAACATGGTATTTCTTGGAGAAGATGTGATTTATTTGGGAGAAATGTGGCATGTCTGGAAGAAACTGTCCTCTTTTGAGGATAAAAGAGGTATTTGTGGGTGAAAACGTGGTATTTGAAGGGGGAAACATGGTATTTCTTGGAGAAGATGTGATATATTTAGAGAAACCTGGCATTTATGGAAGAAACTGTCCTCTTTTGGGGATATAACAGGTATTTATAGGTGAAAAGGTCCTATTTCAGGTGGAATCCTTGCATTTCTTGGAGAAGATGTGATATGTTTGGGAGAAATGTGGCCTTTCTGGAACAAACTGTCCTATTTTGGTGTTAAACCAGGTATTTGTGGGTGAAAAGGTCCTATTTGAAGGGGGAACCCTGGTATTTCTTGGAGAAGATGTGATATGTTTGGGAGAAATGTGGCATTTCTGGAAGAATATGTCCTCTTTTGGGGATAAAACAGGTATTAGTGGGTGAAAAGGTCCTATTTGAAGGGGGAAACCTGGTATTTCTTGGAGAAGCTGTGATATATTTGCGAGAAACCTGGCATTTCTGGAAGAAACTGTCCTATTTTGGGGATAAAACAGGTATTTGTTTGTGAAAAGGTCCTATTTGAAGGGGGAAAGCTGGTATTTCTTGGAGAAGATGATATATATTTGGGAGAAATGTGGCATTTCTGGAAGAAACTGTCCTCTTTTGGGGATAAAAGAGGTATTTTGGGGTGAAAAGGTTCTATTTCCAGGGAAAAATCTGGTATTTCTTGGAGAAGATGTGATATATTTGGGAGAAATGTGGCATTTCTGGAAGAAACTGTCCTCTTTTGGGGATAAAAGAGGTATTTGTGGGTGAAAAGGTCCTCTTTGAAGGGGGAAAGCTGGATGTTCTTGCAGGAGATGTGATCCATTTGGGAGAAATGTGGCATGTCTGGAAGAAACTGTCCTGTTTTGGGGATAGAACAGGTATTTGTGGGTGAAAAGGTCCTATTTGAAGGGAGAACCCTGGTATTTCTTGGATAAGATGTGATATGTTTTGAGAAATGTGGCATTTCTGGAAGAAAATGTCCAATTTGAGGGATAAAAGAGGTATTAGTGGGTGAAAAGGTCCTATTTGAAGGGGGAACCCTGGTATTTCTTGGAGAAGATGTGGTATATTTGGGAGAAATGTGGCATGTCCGGAGGAAACTGTCCTATTTTGGGGATAAAACAGGTATTTGTGGGTGAATAGGTCCTATTTCCAGGGGTAAACCTGTTATTTCCTAGAGAAGATGTGATATATTTGGGAGAAATGTGGCATGTCTGGAAGAAACTGTCCTATTTTGGGGATAAAAGAGGTATTTGAAGTGTGAAAAGGACCTATTTCCAGGCGAAAACCTGGTATTTCTTGGAGGAGATGTGATATATTTGGGAGAAATGTGGCATGTCTGGAAGAAACTGTCCTATTTTGGGGATCAAACAGGTATTTGTGGGAGAAAAGTTCCAATTTGAAGGGGGAAACCTGGTATTTCTTGGAGAAGATGTGATATATTTGGGAGAAATGTGGCATTTCTGGAAGAAAATGTGCAATTTGAGGGATAGAAGAGGTATTTGTTGGTGAAAAGGTCCTATTTCCAGGGGGAAACGTTGTATTTCTTGGAGAAGATGTGGTATATTAGGGAGAAATGTGGCATTTCTGGAAGAATCTGTCCTATTTTGGAGATAAAAGAGGTATTTGTGGGTGAAAAGGTCCTATTTGAAGGGGGAAACCTGGTATTTCTTGGAGAAGATGTGATATATTTGGAAAAATGTGGCATTTCTGGAAGAAACTGTCCTATTTTGTGGATGAAACAGGTATTTGTGGGTGAAAAGGTCCTATTTGAAGGGGAAAACCTGGCATTTCCTGGAGGAGATGTTATCTATTTGGGCGAAATGTGGCATTTCTTGAAGAAACTGTGCTCCTTTGGGGATAAAAGAGGTATTTGTGGTTGAAAAGGTCCTATTTGAAGGGGGAAACCTGGTATTTCTTGGAGAAGATGAGATATATTTGGGAGAAATGAGGCATGTCTGGAAGAAAATGTCCTATTTTGTGTATAAAAGAGGTATTTGTGGGTGAAAAGGTCAAATTTGAAGGGGGAAACCTGGTATTTCTTGGAGAAGATGTGATATATTTGGGAGAAATGTGGCCTTTCTGGAAGAAACCGAGCTCTTTTGGGGAGAAATGTGGTATGTGTGGGTGAAAAGGTCCTATATGAAGGGGGAAAGCTGGTATTTCTTGGAGAAGATGTGATCTATTTGGGAGAAATGTGGCATTTCTGGAAGCAACTGTCCTCTTTTGGGGATAAAAGAGGTATTTGTGGGTGAAAAGGTCCTATTTCTAGGGGGAAACCTGGTATTTCTTGCAGGAGATGTGATATATTAGGGAGAAATCTGGCATTTCTGGAAGAAAATGTCCAATTTGAGGGATAAAAGAGGTATTTGTGGGTGAAAAGTTCCTATTTCCAAGGGTAAACCAGTTATTTCTTAGAGTAGATGTGATATATTTGGGAGAAATGTGGCCTTTCTGGAAGAATCTGTCCTCTTTTGGGGATAAAAGAGGTATTTGTGGGTGAAAAGTTCCTATTTGAAGGGGGAAAGGTGGTATTTCTTGGAGAAGATGTGATATATTTGGGAGAAATCTGGCCTTTCTGGAAGAAACTGTACTCTTTTGGGGATAAAACAGGTGTCTGTGGAGAAAAAGTCCTATTTGAAGGGGGAAAGCTGGTATTTCTTGGAGAAGATGTGATCCTTTTGGGAGAAATCTGGCATTTCTGGAAGAAACTGTCCTCTTTTGGGGATAAAAGAGGTATTTGTGGGTGAAAAGGTCCTATTTGAAGGGGGAAACCTGTTATTTCTTGGAGAAGATGTGCTATATTTGGGAGAAATGTGGCATGTCAGGCAGAAACTGTCCTCTTTTGGGGATACAAGAGGTATTTGTTGGTGAAAAGGTCCTATTTGAAGGAGGAAACCTGGTATTTCTTGGAGAAGATGTGATATGTTTGGGAGAAATGTGGCATTTCTGGACGTAACTGTTCTATTTTGGGGACAAAAGAGGTATTTGTGGGTGATAAGGTCCTATTTGAAGTGGGAACCCTTGTATTTCTTGGAGAAGATGTGATATATTTGGGAGAAATGTGGCCTTTCTGGAAGAAACTGTCCTCTTTTGGGGATAAAACAGGTATTAGTGGGTGAAAAGGTCCTATTTGAAGGGGGAAACCTGGTATTTCTTGGAGAAGATGTGATATGTTTGGGAGAAATGTGGCCTTTCTGGAAGAAACTGTCCTCTTTTGGGGATAAAAGAGGTATTTGTGGGTGAAAAGGTCCTATTTGAAGGGGGAAAGCTGGTATTTCTTGGAGAAGATGTGATATATTTGGGTGATATGTGGCATGTTTGGAAGAAAATGTCCTATTTGGGGGGAGAAGGCTGGTATTTGTGGGAGAAAAGGTCCTATTTCAGGAGGAATCCTGGTATTTCTTGGAGGAGATGTGATCTATTTGGGAGAAATGTGGCATTTCTGGCAGAAGCTGTCCTATTTTGGGGATAAAAGAGGTATTTGTGGGTGAAAAGGTCCTATTTGAAGGGGGAACCCTGGTATTTCTTGGAGAAGTTGTGATATATTTGGGAGAAATGTGGCATTTCTGGAAGAAACTGTCCTCTTTTGGGGATAAAGCAGGTATTAGTGGGTGAAAAGGTCCTATTTGAAGGGGGAAACCTGGTATTTCTTGGAGAAGCTGTGATATATTTGGGAGAAACCTGGCATTTCTGGAAGAAACTGTCCTATTTTGGGGATAAAACAGGTATTTGTGGGTGAAAAGGTCCTATTTGAAGGGGGAAAGCTGGTATTTCTTGGAGAAGATGTGATATATTTGGGAGTAATCTGGCATTTATGGAAGAAACTGTCGTATTTTGGGGATAAAAGAGGTATTTTTGGGTGAAAAGGTCCTATTTCCAGGGGGAAATCTGGTATTTCTTGGAGAAGATGTGATGTATTTGGGAGAAATGTGGCATGTCAGGAAGAAACTGTCCTCTTTTGGGGATAAAAGAGGTATTTGTGGGTGAAAAGGTCCTCTTTGAAGGGGGAAAGCTGGATGTTCTTGCAGGAGATGTGATCCATTTGGGAGAAATGTGGCCTTTTTGGAAGTAACTGTCCTATCTTGGGGATAAAATAGGTATTTGTGGGAGAAAAGGTCCTATTTGAAGGGGGAAGGCTGGATGTTCTTGCAGGAGATGTGATCTATTTGGGAGAAATGTGGCATGTCTGGAAGAAACTGTCCTGTTTTGGGGATAAAACAGGTATTTGTGGGTGAAAAGGTCCTATTTCAAGGGGGAAACCTGGTAGTTCTTGCAGGAGATGTGATATATTTGGCAGAAATGTGGCATTTCTGGAAGAAACTGTCGTATTTTGGGGATAAAAGAGGTATTTGTGGGTGAAAAGGTCCTATTTGAAGGGGGAAAGCTGGTATTTCTTGGAGAAGATGTGATATGTTTTGAGAAATGTGGCATTTCTGGAAGAAAATGTCCAATTTGAGGGATAAAAGAGGTATTTGTGGGTGAAAAGGTCCTATTTGAAGGGGGAACCCTGGTATTTCTTGGAGAAGATGTGGTATATTTGGGAGAAATGTGGCATGTCCGGAGGAAACTGTCCTATTTTGGGGATAAAAGAGGTATTTGTGGGTGAAAAGGTCCTATTTCCAGGGGTAAACCTGTTATTTCCTAGAGAAGATGTGATATATTTGGGAGAAATGTGGCATGTCTGGAAGAAACTGTCCTATTTTGGGGATAAAAGAGGTATTTGTGGGTGAAAAGGTCCTATTTGAAGGGGGAAAGCTGGTATTTCTTGGAGGAGATGTGATATATTTGGGAGAAATGTGGCATGTCTGGAAGAAACTGTCCTATTTTGGGGATCAAACAGGTATGTGTGGGAGAAAAGTTCCAATTTGAAGGGGGAAACCTGGTATTTCTTGGAGAAGATGTGATATATTTGGGAGAAATGTGGCATTTCTGGAAGAAAATGTCCTATTTTGGGGATAAAAGAGGTATTTGTGGCTGAAAAGTTCCTATTTGAAGGGGGAAAGCTGGTATTTCTTGGAGAAGATGTGATCTATTTGGGAGAAATGTGGCATTTCTGGAAGAAACTGTCCTCTTTTGGGGGGAAAAGGCTGGTATTTGTGGGAGAAAAGGTCCTATTACAGGAGAAATCCTGGTATTTCTTGGAGGAGATGTGATATGTTTGGGAGAAATGTGGCCTTTCTGGAAGAAACTGTCCTCTTTTGGGGATAAAACAGGTACTTGTGGGTGAAAAGGTCCTATTTGAAGGAGGTATCCTGGTATTTCTTGGAGAAGATGAGATATGTTTGGGTGAAATGTGGCATTTTTGGAAGAAACTGTTCTATTTTGGGGATAAAAGAGGTATTTGTGGGTGAAAAGGTCCTATTTGAAGGGGGAAAGCTGGTATTTCTTGGAGAAGATGTGATATATTTGGGAGATATGTGGCATGTTTATTAGAATATGTCCAGTTTGGGGGGAGAAGGGTGGTATTTGTGGGAGAAAAGGTCCTATTTCAGGAGGAATCCTGGTATTTCTTGGAGGAGATGTGATCTATTTGGGAGAAATCTGGCATTTCTGGCAGAAGCTGTCCTATTTTGGGGATAAAAGAGGTATTTGTGGGTGAAAAGGTCCTATTTGAAGGGGGAACCCTGGTATTTCTTGGAGAAGTTGTGATATATTTGGGAGAAATGTGGCCTTTCTGGAAGAAACTGTCCTCTTTTGGGGATAAAACAGGTATTTGTGGGTGAAAATTTCCTATTTGAAGGGGGAAACCTGGCATTTCTTGGAGAAGATGTGATGTATTTGGGAGAAATGTGGCATTTCTGGAAGAAAATGTCCTATTTGGGGGGAGAAGAATGGTATTAGTGGGTGAAAAGGTCCTATTTGAAGGGGGAAACGTGGTATTTCTTGGAGAAGATGTGATATATTTGGGAGAAATGTGGCATTTCTGGAAGAAACTGTCCTCTTTTGGGGAAAAAAGATGTATTTGTGGGTGAAAAGGTCCTATTTGAAGGGGGAACCGTGGTATTTCTTGGAGAAGATGTGATATGTTTGGGAGAAATGTGGCATTTCTGGAAGAATATGTCCAATTTGAGGGATAAAACATGTATTTGTGGGTGAAAAGGTCCTATTTGAAGGGGGAAACCTGGTATTTCTTGGAGAAGATGATATATATTTGGGAGAAATGTGGCATGTCTGGAAGAAACTGTCCTCTTTTGGGGATAAAACAGGTATTTGTGGGAGAAAAGGTCCTATTTGAAGGGGGAAAGCTGGTATTTCTTGGAGAAGATGTGATCTATTTGGGAGAAATGTGGCATTTCTGGAAGAAACTGTCCTCTTTTGGGGATAAAAGAGGTATTTGTGGGTGAAAAGGTCCTATTTGAAGGAGGAAACATGGTATTTCTTGGAGAAGATGTGATATATTTGGGAGAAATGTGGCCTTTCTGGAAGAAACTGTCCTCTTTTGGGGATACAAGAGGTATTTGTGGGTGAAAGTGTCCTATTTCAAGGAGGAAACCTGGTATTTCTTGGAGAAGATGTGATATGTTTGGGAGAAATGTGTCATTTCTGGAAGAAACTGTCCTATTTTGGGGACAAAAGAGGTATTTGTGGGTGATAAGGTCCTATTTGAAGGGGGAAAGCTGGTATTTCTTGGAGAAGATGTGATCTATTTGGGAGAAATCTGGCATTTCTGGAAGAAACTGTCCTATATGGGGGGAGAAGGCTGGTATTTGTGGGAGAAAAGGTCCTATTTCAGGAGGAATCCTGGTATTTCTTGGAGAAGATGTGATATATTCGGGAGAAATGTGGCATTTCTGGAAGAAACTGTCCTATTTGAGGGATAAAAGAGGTATCTGTGGGTGAAAAGGTCGTATTTCAGGAGGAATCCTGGAATTTCTTGGAGAAGGTGTGATATATTTGGGAGAAATGTGGCATTTCTGGAAGAAACTGTCCTCTTTTGGGGATAAAACAGGTATTTGTGGGAGAAAAGGTCCTATTTGAAGGGGGAAAGCTGGTATTTCTTGGAGAAGATGTGATATATTTGGGAGAAATGTGGCATTTCTGGAAGAAAATGTCCTATTTTGGGGATAAAAGAGGTATTTGTGGCTGAAAAGTTCCTATTTGAAGGGGGAAACCTGGTATTTCTTGGAGAAGATGTGATATGTTTGGGAGAAATGTGGCATGTCTGGAAGAAACTGTTCTATTTTGGGGATAAAAGAGGTATTTGTGGGAGAAAAGGTCCTATTACAGGAGAAATCCTGGTATTTCTTGGAGGAGATGTGATATGTTTGGGAGAAATGTGGCCTTTCTGGAAGAAACTGTCCTCTTTTGGGGATAAAACAGGTATTTGTGGGTGAAAATTTCCTATTTGAAGGGGGAAACCTGGCATTTCTTGGAGAAGATGTGATATATTTGGGAGAAATGTGGCATGTCTGGAAGAAACTGTCCTATTTTGGGGATAAAACAGGTATTTGTGGGAGAAAAGGTCCTATTTGAAGGGGGAAAGCAGGTATTTCTTGGAGAAGATGTGATATATTTGTGAGAAATGTGGCATGTCTGGAAGAAAATGTCCTATTTTGGAGATAAAAGAGGTATTTGTGGGTGAAAAGGTCCTATTTGAAGGGGGAACCCTGGTATTTCTTGGAGAAGATGTGATATGTTTCGGAGAAAGGTGGCATGTCTGGAAGAAACAGTCCTATTTTGGGGATAAAAGAGGTATTTGTGGGTGAAAAGGTCCTATTTGAAGGAGGAAACATGGTATTTCTTGGAGAAGATGTGATATATTTGGGAGAAATGTGGCATGTCTGGAAGAAACTGTCCTATTTTGGAGATAAAAGAGGTATTTGTGGGTGAAAAGGTCCTATTTGAAGGGGGAAACCTGGTATTTCTTGGAGAAGATGTGATATATTTGGAAAAATGTGGCATTTCTGGAAGAAACTGTCCTATTTTGTGGATGAAACAGGTATTTGTGGGTGAAAAGGTCCTATTTGAAGGGGAAAACCTGGCATTTCCTGGAGGAGATGTTATCTATTTGGGCGAAATGTGGCATTTCTTGAAGAAACTGTGCTCCTTTGGGGATAAAAGAGGTATTTGTGGTTGAAAAGGTCCTATTTGAAGGGGGAAACCTGGTATTTCTTGGAGAAGATGAGATATATTTGGGAGAAATGAGGCATGTCTGGAAGAAAATGTCCTATTTTGGGGATAAAAGAGGTATTTGTGGGTGAAAAGGTCCTACTTGAAGGGGGAAACCTGGCATTTCTTGGAGAAGATGTGATATATTTGGGAGAAATGTGGCCTTTCTGGAAGAAACCGAGCTCTTTTGGGGAGAAATGTGGTATGTGTGGGTGAAAAGGTCCTATATGAAGGGGGAAAGCTGGTATTTCTTGGAGAAGATGTGATCTATTTGGGAGAAATGTGGCATTTCTGGAAGCAACTGTCCTCTTTTGGGGATAAAAGAGGTATTTGTGGGTGAAAAGGTCCTATTTCTAGGGGGAAACCTGGTATTTCTTGCAGGAGATGTGATATATTAGGGAGAAATCTGGCATTTCTGGAAGAAAATGTCCAATTTGAGGGATAAAAGAGGTATTTGTGGGTGAAAAGTTCCTATTTCCAGGGGTAAACCAGTTATTTCTTAGAGTAGATGTGATATATTTGGGAGAAATGTGGCCTTTCTGGAAGAATCTATCCTCTTTTGGGGATAAAAGAGGTATTTGTGGGTGAAAAGTTCCTATTTGAAGGGGGAAAGGTGGTATTTCTTGGAGAAGATGTGATATATTTGGGAGAAATCTGGCCTTTCTGGAAGAAACTGTACTCTTTTGGGGATAAAACAGGTGTCTGTGGAGAAAAAGTCCTATTTGAAGGGGGAAAGCTGGTATTTCTTGGAGAAGATGTGATCCTTTTGGGAGAAATCTGGCATTTCTGGAAGAAACTGTCCTATTTGAGGGATAAAAGAGGTATCTGTGGGTGAAAAGGTCCTATTTGAAGGGGGAAACCTGGAATTTCTTGGAGAAGATGTGCTATATTTGGGAGAAATGTGGCATGTCAGGCAGAAACTGTCCTCTTTTGGGGATACAAGAGGTATTTGTTGGTGAAAAGGTCCTATTTGAAGGAGGAAACCTGGTATTTCTTGGAGAAGATGTGATATGTTTGGGAGAAATGTGGCATTTCTGGACGTAACTGTTCTATTTTGGGGACAAAAGAGGTATTTGTGGGTGATAAGGTCCTATTTGAAGTGGGAACCCTTGTATTTCTTGGAGAAGATGTGATATATTTGGGAGAAATGTGGCCTTTCTGGAAGAAACTGTCCTCTTTTGGGGATAAAACAGGTATTAGTGGGTGAAAAGGTCCTATTTGAAGGGGGAAACCTGGTATTTCTTGGAGAAGATGTGATATGTTTGTGAGAAATGTGGCATTTCTGGAAGAAACTGTCCTATTTTGGGGATAAAACAGGTATTTGTGGGAGAAAAGGTCCTATTTGAAGGGGGAAAGCAGGTATTTCTTGGAGAAGATGTGATATATTTGTGAGAAATGTGGCATGTCTGGAAGAAAATGTCCTATTTTGGAGATAAAAGAGGTATTTGTGGGTGAAAAGGTCCTATTTGAAGGGGGAACCCTGGTATTTCTTGGAGAAGATGTGATATGTTTCGGAGAAAGGTGGCATGTCTGGAAGAAACAGTCCTATTTTGGGGATAAAAGAGGTATTTGTGGGTGAAAAGGTCCTATTTGAAGGAGGAAACATGGTATTTCTTGGAGAAGATGTGATATATTTGGGAGAAATGTGGCATGTCTGGAAGAAACTGTCCTATTTTGGAGATAAAAGAGGTATTTGTGGGTGAAAAGGTCCTATTTGAAGGGGGAAACCTGGTATTTCTTGGAGAAGATGTGATATATTTGGAAAAATGTGGCATTTCTGGAAGAAACTGTCCTATTTTGTGGATGAAACAGGTATTTGTGGGTGAAAAGGTCCTATTTGAAGGGGAAAACCTGGCATTTCCTGGAGGAGATGTTATCTATTTGGGCGAAATGTGGCATTTCTTGAAGAAACTGTGCTCCTTTGGGGATAAAAGAGGTATTTGTGGTTGAAAAGGTCCTATTTGAAGGGGGAAACCTGGTATTTCTTGGAGAAGATGAGATATATTTGGGAGAAATGAGGCATGTCTGGAAGAAAATGTCCTACTTTGGGGATAAAAGAGGTATTTGTGGGTGAAAAGGTCCTACTTGAAGGGGGAAACCTGGCATTTCTTGGAGAAGATGTGATATATTTGGGAGAAATGTGGCCTTTCTGGAAGAAACCGAGCTCTTTTGGGGAGAAATGTGGTATGTGTGGGTGAAAAGGTCCTATATGAAGGGGGAAAGCTGGTATTTCTTGGAGAAGATGTGATCTATTTGGGAGAAATGTGGCATTTCTGGAAGCAACTGTCCTCTTTTGGGGATAAAAGAGGTATTTGTGGGTGAAAAGGTCCTATTTCTAGGGGGAAACCTGGTATTTCTTGCAGGAGATGTGATATATTAGGGAGAAATCTGGCATTTCTGGAAGAAAATGTCCAATTTGAGGGATAAAAGAGGTATTTGTGGGTGAAAAGTTCCTATTTCCAGGGGTAAACCAGTTATTTCTTAGAGTAGATGTGATATATTTGGGAGAAATGTGGCCTTTCTGGAAGAATCTATCCTCTTTTGGGGATAAAAGAGGTATTTGTGGGTGAAAAGTTCCTATTTGAAGGGGGAAAGGTGGTATTTCTTGGAGAAGATGTGATATATTTGGGAGAAATCTGGCCTTTCTGGAAGAAACTGTACTCTTTTGGGGATAAAACAGGTGTCTGTGGAGAAAAAGTCCTATTTGAAGGGGGAAAGCTGGTATTTCTTGGAGAAGATGTGATCCTTTTGGGAGAAATCTGGCATTTCTGGAAGAAACTGTCCTATTTGAGGGATAAAAGAGGTATCTGTGGGTGAAAAGGTCCTATTTGAAGGGGGGAAACCTGGAATTTCTTGGAGAAGATGTGCTATATTTGGGAGAAATGTGGCATGTCAGGCAGAAACTGTCCTCTTTTGGGGATACAAGAGGTATTTGTTGGTGAAAAGGTCCTATTTGAAGGAGGAAACCTGGTATTTCTTGGAGAAGATGTGATATGTTTGGGAGAAATGTGGCATTTCTGGACGTAACTGTTCTATTTTGGGGACAAAAGAGGTATTTGTGGGTGATAAGGTCCTATTTGAAGTGGGAACCCTTGTATTTCTTGGAGAAGATGTGATATATTTGGGAGAAATGTGGCCTTTCTGGAAGAAACTGTCCTCTTTTGGGGATAAAACAGGTATTAGTGGGTGAAAAGGTCCTATTTGAAGGGGGAAACCTGGTATTTCTTGGAGAAGATGTGATATGTTTGGGAGAAATGTGGCCTTTCTGGAAGAAACTGTCCTCTTTTGGGGATAAAAGAGGTATTTGTGGGTGAGAAGGTCCTATTTGAAGGGGGAAAGCTGGTATTTCTTGGAGAAGATGTGATATATTTGGGTGATATGTGGCATGTTTGGAAGAAAATGTCCTATTTGGGGGGAGAAGGCTGGTATTTGTGGGAGAAAAGGTCCTATTTCAGGAGGAATCCTGGTATTTCTTGGAGGAGATGTGATCTATTTGGGAGAAATGTGGCATTTCTGGCAGAAGCTGTCCTATTTTGGGGATAAAAGAGGTATTTGTGGGTGAAAAGGTCCTATTTGAAGGGGGAAACCTGGTATTTCTTGGAGAAGTTGTGATATATTTGGGAGAAATGTGGCCTTTCTGGAAGAAACTGTCCTCTTTTGGGGATAAAACAGGTATTTGTGGGTGAAAATTTCCTATTTGAAGGGGGAAACCTGGCATTTCTTGGAGAAGATGTGATATATTTGGGAGAAATGTGGCATTTCTGGAAGAAAATATCCTATTTGGAGGGAGAAGCCTGGTATTAGTCGGTTAAAAGTTCCTATTTGAAGGGGGAAACGTGGTATTTCTTGGAGAAGATGTGATATATTTGGGAGAAATGTGGCATTTCTGGAAGAAACTGTCGTATTTTGGGGAAAAAAGAGGTATTTGTGGGTGAAAAGGTCCTATTTGAAGGGGGAAACGTGGTATTTCTTGGAGAAGATGTGATATGTTTGGGAGAAATGTGGCATTTCTGGAAGAATATGTCCAATTTGAGGGATAAAACATGTATTTGTGGTTGAAAAGGTCCTATTTGAAGGGGGAAACCTGGTATTTCTTGGAGAAGATGATATATATTTGGGAGAAATGTGGCATGTCTGGAATAAACTGTCCTATTTTTGGGGATAAAACAGGTATTTGTGGGAGAAAAGGTCCTATTTGAAGGGGGAAAGCTGGTATTTCTTGGAGAAGATGTGATATATTTGGGAGAAATGTGGCATTTCTGAAAGAAACTGTCCTCTTTTGGGGATAAAAGAGGTATTTGTGGGTGAAAAGGTCCTATTTGAAGGAGGAAACATGGTATTTCTTGGAGAAGATGTGATATGTTTGGGAGAAATGTGGCCTTTCTGGCAGAAACTGTCCTCTTTTGGGGATAAAAGAGGTATTTGTGGGTGAAAAGGTCCTATTTCCAGGGGAAAACCTGGTATTTCTTGGAGAAGATGTGATATATTTGGGAGAAATGTGGCATTTCTGGAAGAAACTGTTCTCTTTTGGGGGGAAAAGGCTGGTATTTGTGGGAGAAAAGGTCCTATTTGAAGGGGGAACCCTGGTATTTCTTGGAGAAGATGTGATATATTTGTGAGAAATGTGGCATTTCTGGAAGAAACTGTCCTATTTTGGAGATAAAAGAGGTATTTGTGTGTGAAAAGGTCCTATTTGAAGGGGATAACGTGGTATTTCTTGGAGAAGATGTGATATGTTTCGGAGAAAGGTGGCATGTCTGGAAGAAACTGTCCTATTTTGGGGATAAAAGAGGTATTTGTGGTTGAAAAGGTCCTCTTTCAAGGGGGAAACCTGGTATTTCTTGGAGAAGATGTGATTTATTTGGGAGAAATGTGGCATGTCTGGAAGAAACTGTCCTCTTTTGGAGATAAAAGAGGTATTTGTGGGTGAAAACGTTGTATTTGATGGGGGAAACGTGGTATTCCTAGGAGAAGCTGCGATATATTTTGAGAAACCTGGCATTTATGGAAGAAACTGTCCTCTTTTGGGGATAAAACAGGTATTTGTGGGTGAAAAGGTCCTATTTGAAGGGGGAAAGCTGGTATTTCTTGGGGATGATGTGATATATTTGGGAAAAATGTGGCATTTATGGAAGAAACTGTCGTATTTTGGGGATAAAAGAGGTATTTTTGGGTGAAAAGGTCCTATTTCCAGGGGGAAATCTGGTATTTCTTGGAGAAGATGTGATGTATTTGGGAGAAATGTGGCATGTCAGGAAGAAACTGTCCTCTTTTGGGGATAAAAGAGGTATTTGTGGGTGAAAAGGTCCTCTTTGAAGGGGGAAAGCTGGATGTTCTTGCAGGAGATGTGATCCATTTGGGAGAAATGTGGCCTTTTTGGAAGTAACTGTCCTATCTTGGGGATAAAATAGGTATCTGTGGGAGAAAAGGTCCTATTTGAAGGGGGAAAGCTGGATGTTCTTGCAGGAGATGTGAACTATTTGGGAGAAATGTGGCATGTCTGGAAGAAACTGTCCTGTTTTGGGGATAAAACAGGTATTTGTGGGTGAAAAGGTCCTATTTCAAGGGGGAAACCTGGTAGTTCTTGCAGGAGATGTGATATATTTGGGAGAAATGTGGCATTTCTGGAAGAAAATGTCCTCTTTTGGGGATAAAAGAGGTATTTGTGGGTGAAAAGGTCCTATTTGAAGGGGGAAAGCTGGTATTTCTTGGAGAAGATGTGATATGTTTTGAGAAATGTGGCATTTCTGGAAGAAAATGTCCAATTTGAGGGATAAAAGAGGTATTTGTGGGTGAAAAGGTCCTATTTGAAGGGGGAACCCTGGTATTTCTTGGAGAAGATGTGGTATATTTGGGAGAAATGTGGCATGTCCGGAGGAAACTGTCCTATTTTGGGGATAAAACAGGTATTTGTGGGTGAAAAGGTCCTATTTCCAGGGGTAAACCTGTTATTTCCTAGAGAAGATGTGATATATTTGGGAGAAATGTGGCATGTCTGGAAGAAACTGTCCTATTTTGGGGATAAAAGAGGTATTTGTGGGTGAAAAGGTCCTATTTCCAGGCGAAAACCTGGTATTTCTTGGAGGAGATGTGATATATTTGGGAGAAATGTGGCATGTCTGTAAGATACTGTCCTATTTTGGGGATCAAACAGGTATGTGTGGGAGAAAAGTTCCAATTTGAAGGGGGAAACCTGGTATTTCTTGGAGAAGATGTGATATATTTGGGAGAAATGTGGCATTTCTGGAAGAAAATGTCCTATTTTGGGGATAAAAGAGGTATTTGTTGGTGAAAAGGTCCTATTTCCAGGGGGAAACGTTGTATTTCTTGGAGAAGATGTGGTATATTAGGGAGAAATGTGGCATTTCTGGATGAAACTGTCCTCTTTTGGGGATAAAAGAGGTATTAGTGGGTGAAAAGGTCCTATTTGAAGGGGGAACCCTGGTATTTCTTGGAGAAGATGTGATATATTTGGAAAAATGTGGCATTTCTGGAAGAAACTGTCCTATTTTGTGGATGAAACAGGTATTTGTGGGTGAAAAGGTCCTATTTGAAGTGGGAAAACCTGGCATTTCCTGGAGGAGATGTTATCTATTTGGGCGAAATGTGGCATTTCTTGAAGAAACTGTGCTCCTTTGGGGATAAAAGAGGTATTTGTGGTTGAAAAGGTCCTATTTGAAGGGGGAAACCTGGTATTTCTTGGAGAAGATGTGATCTATTTGGGAGAAATGTGGCATTTCTGGAAGAAACTGTCCTATTTTGGGGATAAAAGAGGTATTTGTGGGTGAAAAGGTCCTATTTCTAGGGGGAAACCTGGTATTTCTTGCAGGAGATGTGATATATTAGGGAGAAATCTGGCATTTCTGGAAGAAAATGTCCAATTTGAGGGATAAAAGAGGTATTTGTGGGTGAAAAGTTCCTATTTGAAGGGGGAAAGGTGGTATTTCTTGGAGAAGATGTGATATATTTGGGAGAAATCTGGCCTTTCTGGAAGAAACTGTACTCTTTTGGGGATAAAACAGGTGTCTGTGGAGAAAAAGTCCTATTTGAAGGGGGAAAGCTGGTATTTCTTGGAGAAGATGTGATCTATTTGGGAGAAATGTGGCATTTCTGGAAGAAACTGTCCTATTTTGGAGATAAAAGAGGTATTTGTGGGTGAAAAGGTCCTATCTGAAGGGGGAAACCTGGTATTTCTTGGAGAAGATGTGATATGTTTCGGAGAAATGTGGTATGTCTGGAAGAAACTGTCCTATTTTGGGGATATAAGAGGTATTTGTGGGTGAAAAGGTCCTCTTTAAAGGGGGAAACCTCGTATTTCTTGGAGAAGATGTGATATGTTTCGGAGAAATGTGGCATTTCTGGAAGAAACTGTCCTATTTGAGGGATAAAAGAGGTATTTGTGGGTGAAAAGGTCGTATTTCAGGAGGAATCCTGGTATTTCTTGGAGAAGATGTGATATATTTGGGAGAAATCTGGCCTTTCTGGAAGAAACTGTCCTCTTTTGGGGATAAAAGAGTTTTTTTTGGGGAAAAGGTCCTATTTGAAGGGGGAAACCTTGTATTTCTTGGAGAAGATGTGATATGTTTGGGAGAAATGTGGCCTTTCTGGAAGAAACTGTCCTCTTTTGGGGGGAAAAGGCTGGTATTTTTGGGAGAAAAGGTCCTATTACAGGAGAAATCCTGGTATTTCTACGAGGAGATGTGATATGTTTGGGAGAAATGTGGCCTTTCTGGAAGAAACTGTCCTCTTTTGGGGATAAAACAGGTACTTGTGGGTGAAAAGGTCCTATTTGAAGGAGGTATCCTCGTATTTCTTGGGGAAGATGTGATATGTTTGGGAGAAATGTGGCATGTCAGGAAGAAACTGTTCTATTTTGGGGTTAAAAGAGGTATTTGTGGGTGAAAAGGTCCTATTTGAAGGGGGAAAGCTGGTATTTCTTGGAGAAGATGTGATATATTTGGGTGATATGTGGCATGTTTGGAAGAAAATGTCCAGTTTGGGGGGTGAAGGGTGGTATTTGTGGGAGAAAAGGTCCTATTTCAGGAGGAATACAGGTATTTCTTGGAGGAGATGTGATCCATTTGGGAGAAATGTGGCATTTCTGGCAGAAGCTGTCCTATTTTGGGGATAAAAGAGGTATTTGTGGGTGAAAAGGTCCTATTTGAAGGGGGAACCCTGGTATTTCTTGGAGAAGATGTGATCTATTTGGGAGAAATGTGGCATGTCTGGAAGAAACTGTCCTCTTTTGGGGATAAAAGAGGTATTTGTGGGTGAAAATTTCCTATTTGAAGGGGGAAACCTGGCATTTCTTGGAGAAGATGTGATATATTTGGGAGAAATGTGGCATTTCCGGAAGAAAATGTCCTATTTGGGAGGAGAAGCCTGGTATTTGTGGGAGAAATGGTCCTATTTGTAGGGGGAAACGTGGTATTTCTTGGAGAAGATGTGATATATTTGGGAGAAATGTGGCATTTCTGGAAGAAACTGTCGTATTATGGGGATAAAAGATGTATTTGGGGTGAAAAGGTCCTATTTGAAGGGGGAACCCTGGTATTTCTTGGAGAAGATGTGATATGTTTGGGAGAAATGTGGCATTTCTGGAAGAATATGTCCAATTTGAGGGATAAAACAGGTATTTGTGGTTGAAAAGGTCCTATTTGAAGGGGGAAACCTGGTATTTCTTGGAGAAGATGTGGTATATTTGGGAGAAATGTGGCATGTCCGGAGGAAACTGTCCTATTTTGGGGATAAAACAGGTATTTGTGGGAGAAAAGGTCCTATTTGAAGGGGGAAAGCTGGATGTTCTTGCAGGAGATGTGATCTATTTGGGAGAAATGTGGCATGTCTGGAAGAAACTGTCGTATTTTGGGGATAAAACAGGTATTTGTGGGTGAAAAGGTCCTATTTGAAGGGGGAAACGTGGCATTTCTTGGAGAAGATGTGGTATATTTGGGAGAAATGTGGCATTTCTGGAAGAAACTGTCCTCTTTTGGGGATAAAAGAGGTATTTGTGGGTGAAAAGGTCCTATTTGAAGGGGGAAAGCTGGTATTTCTTGGAGAAGATGTGATATATTTGGGAGAAATCTGGCATTTCTGAAAGAAACTGTCCTACTTTGGGGATAAAAGAGGTATTTGTGGGTGAAAAGGTCCTATTTGAAGAAGGAAACATGGTATTTCTTGGAGAAGATGTGATATATTTGGGAGAAATATGGCATGTCTGGAAGAAACTGTCCACTTTTGGGGATAAAAGAGGTATTTGTGGGTGAAAAGGTCCTATTTGAAGGGGGAAAGCTGGTATTTCTTGGAGAAGATGTGCTATATTTGGGAGAAATGTGGCATGTCAGGAAGAAACTGTCCTCTTTTTGGGATACAAGAGGTATTTGTGGGTGAAAAGGTCCTCTTTCAAGGAGGAAACCTGGTATTTCTTGGAGAAGATGTGATATGTTTGGGAGAATTGTGGCATTTCTGGACGTAACTGTTCTATTTTGGGGATAAAAGAGGTATTTGTGGGTGATAAGGTCCTATTTCAAGGGGGAAAGCTGGTATTTCTTGGAGAAGATGTGATCTATTTGGGAGAAATGTGGCATTTCTGGAAGAAACTGTCCTATTTGGGGGGAGAAGTCTGGTATTTGTGGGAGAAAATGTCCTATTTCAGGAGGAATCCTTGTATTTCTTGGAGAAGATGTGATATATTCGGGAGAAATGTGGCATTTCTGGAAGAAACTGTCCTATTTTGGGGATAAAACAGGTATTTGTGGGTGAAAATGTCCTATTTGAAGGGCGAAAGCTGGTATTTCTTGGAGAAGATGTGATATATTTGGGAGAAATCTGGCATTTCTGGAAGAAACTGTCCTCTTTTGGGGATAAAAGAGTTTTTTGGGGGGAAAAGGTCCTATTTGAAGGGGGAAACCTGGTATTTCTTGGAGAAGATGTGATATGTTTGGGAGAAATGTGGCATTTCTGGAAGAAACTGTCCTATTTTGGGGATAAAAGAGGTATTTGTGGGTGAAAAGGTCCTATTTGAAGGGGGAAAGCTGGTATTTCTTGGAGAAGATGTGATATATTTGGGAGAAATGTGGCATTTCTGGAAGAAACTGTTCTCTTTTGGGGGGAAAAGGCTGGTATTTGTGGGAGAAAATGTCCTATTACAGGAGAAATCCTGGTATTTCTTGGAGGAGATGTGATATGTTTGGGAGAAATGTGGCCTTTCTGGAAGAAACTGTCCTCTTTTGGGGATAAAACAGGTATTTGTGGGTGAAAATTTCCTATTTGAAGGGGGAAAGCTGGCATTTCTTGGATAAGATGTGATATATTTGGGAGAAATCTTGCATGTCTGGAAGAAACTGTCCTCTTTTGGAGATAAAAGAGGTATTTGTGGGTGAAAAGGTCCTATTTGAAGGGGGAAAGCAGGTATTTCTTGGAGAAGATGTGATATGTTTCGGAGAAAGGTGGCATGTCTGGAAGAAACTGTCCTATTTTGGGGATAAAAGAGGTATTTGTGGGTGAAAAGGTCCTATTTGAAGGGGGAAACCTGGTATTTCTCGGTGAAGAAGTGATTTATTTGGGAGAAATGTGGCATGTCTGGAAGAAACTGTCCTATTTTGGAGATAAAAGAGGTATTTGTGGGTGAAAACGTTGTATTTGAAGGGGGAAACGTGGTATTTCTTGGAGAAGCTGTGATATATTTAGAGAAACCTGGCATTTATGGAAGAGACTGTCCTCTTTTGGGGATATAACAGGTATTTGTAGGTGATAAGGTCCTATTTCAGGAGGAATCCTTGCATTTCTTGGAGAAGATGTGATATGTTTGGGAGAAATGTGGCCTTTCTGGAACAAACTGTCCTATTTTGGGGTTAAACCAGGTATTTGTGGGAGAAAAGGTCCTATTTGAAGGGGGAAAGCTGGAATTTCTTGGAGAAGATGTGATATATTTTGGAGAAACCTGGCATTTATGGAAGAAACTGTCCTATTTTGGGGATAAAACAGGTATTTGTGGGTGAAAAGGTCGTATTTGAAGGGGAAAGCTGGTATTTCTTGGAGAAGATGTGATCTATTTGGGAGAAATCTGGCATTTATGGAAGAAACTGTCCTATTTTGGGGATAAAAGAGGTATTTGTGGGTGAAAAGGTCCTATTTGAAGGGGGAAAGCTGGTATTTCTTGGAGAAGATGTGATATATTTGGGAGAAATGTGGCATTTCTGGACGTAACTGTCCTCTTTTGGGGATAAAAGAGGTATTTGTGGGTGAAAAGGTCCTATTTGAAGGGGGAAAGCAGGATGTTCTTGCAGGAGATGTGATCTATTTGGGAGAAATGAGGCCTTTCTGGAAGTAACTGTCCTATTTTGGGGATAAAACAGGTATTTGTGGGACAAAAGGTCCTATTTGAAGGGGGAAAGCAGGATGTTCTTGCAGGAGATGTGATCTATTTGGGAGAAATGTGGCATGTCTGGAAGAAACTGTCCTGTTTTGGGGATAAAACAGGTATTTGTGGGTGAAAAGGTCCTATTTCAAGGGGGAAACCTGGTAGTTCTTGCAGGAGATGTGATATATTTGGGAGAAATGTGGCATTTCTGGAAGAAACTGTCGTATTTTGGGGATAAAAATTTCTCCATGAAATACCTCTTTTATCCCCAAAAGAGGACAGTTTCTTCCAGAAAGGGCACATTTCTCCCAAATATATCACATCTTCTCCAAGAAATACCAGCTTTCCCCCTGGAAATAGGAACTTTTCACCCACAAATACCTCTTTTATCCCCAAAACAGGACACTTTCTTCCAGAAATGCCACATTTCTCCCAAATATATCACATCTTCTCCAAGAAATATCAGCTTTCCCCCTGGAAATAGGAACTTTTCACCCACAAATACCTCTTTTATCCCCAAAAGAGGACAGTTACGTCCAGAAATGCCACATTTCTCCCAAATAGATCACATCTTCTCCAAGAAATACCAGGTTTCCCCCTTTGAATAGGACCTTATCACCCACAAATACCACTTTTATCCCCAAAATTGGACAGTTTCTGCCAGAAAGGCCACATTTCTCCCAAACATATCACATCTTCTCCAAGAAATACCAGGGTTCCCCCTTCAAATAGGACCTTTTCACCCACAAAAAATTTTTTTATCATCAAAAGAGAACAGTTTCTGCCAGAAATGCCTGATTTCTCCCAAAAAGATCACATCTTCTCCAAGAAATACCAGGTTTCCCCCTTCAAATAGGACCTTTTCACCCACAAATACCTCTTTTATCCCCAAAAGAGGACAGTTTCTTCCAGAAATGCCACATTTCTCCCAAATATATCACATCTTCTCCAAGAAATACCAGGATTCCTCCTGAAATAGGACCTTTTCTCCCACAAATACCAGCCTTCTCCCCCCAGACAGGACAGTTTCTTCCAGAAATGCCACATTTCTCCCAAACATATCACATCTTCTCCAAGAAATACCAGGTTTTCCCCCTTCAAATAGGACCTTTTCACCCACAAATACCTCTTTGATCCCCAAAATAGGACAGTTTCTTCCAGAAAGGCCACATTTCTCCCAAATATATCACATCTCCTTCAAGAAATACCAGCCTTCCCCCTTCAAATAGGACTTTTTCTCCCACAAATACCTGTTTTATCCCCAAAACAGGACACTTTCTTCCAGAAATGCCACATTTCTCCCAAATATATCACGTCTTCTCCAAGAAATACCAGGTTTCCCCCTTCAAATAGGACCTTTTCACCCACAAATACCTGTTTTATCCCCAAAATAGGACAGTTTCTTCCAGACATGCCACATTTCTCCCAAACATATCACATCTTCTCCAAGAAACACCAGCTTTCCCCCTTCAAATAGGACCTTTTCACCCACAAATACCTGTTTTATCCCCAAATAGGACAGTTTCTCCCAGAAATGCCATATTTCTCCCAAACATAACACATCTTCTCCAAGAAATACCAGCTTTCCCCTTCAAATAGGACCTTTTCACCCACAAATACCTGTTTTATCCCCAAAATAGAACAGTTTCTTCCAGAAATGGCACATTTCTCCCAAACATATCACATCTCCTCCAAGAAATACCAGGATTACTCCTGAAATAGGAACTTTTCTTCCTCAAATATCACCCTTCTCCCCCCAAATATGACATTTTCTTCCAGACATGACACATTTCTCCCAAATATATCACATCTTCTCCAAGAAATACCACGTTTCCCCCTTCAAATAGGACCTTTTCACCCACAAATACCTCTTTTATCCCCAAAAGAGGACAGTTTCTTCCAGACATGCCACATTTCTCCCAAATAGATCACATCTTCTCCAAGAAATACCAGCTTTCCCCCTTCAAATAGGACCTTTTCACCCACAAATACCTCTTTTATCCCCAAAATAGAACAGTTTCTTCCAGAAATACCACATTTCTCCCAAATGTATCACAACTCCTCCAAGATATATCAGGTTTCCCCCTTGATTTAGGACCTTTTCTCCATGAAATACCTCTTATATCCCCAAAAGAGGACATTTTCTTCCAGAAATGCCAGATTTCTCCCAAATATATCACATCTTCTCCAAGAAATACCAGCTTTTCCCCTTCAAATAGGACCTTTTCAACCACTAATACCTCTTTTATCCCCAAAAGAGGACAGTTTCTTCCAGAAATGCCACATTTCTCCCAAATATATCACATCTTCTCCAAGAAATGCCAGGATTCCTCCTGAAATAGGACCTTCTCACCCAAAACTGCCAGCCTTCTCCCCCCGAATTGGACATTTTCTTCCAGAAATGCCACATTTCTCCCAAATATAGAACATCTTCTCCAAGAAATACCACGTTTCTCCCTTCTGATAGGACCTTCTCACCGAAAACTACCAGCCTTCTCCCCCCAAACAGGACATTTTCTTCCAGAAAGGCCACATTTCTCCAAAATATATCACATCTTCTCCAAGAAATACCAGCTTTCCCCCTTCAAATAGGACCTTTTCTCCCACAAATACCTCTTTTATCCCCAAAAGAGGACAGTTTCTTCCAGACATGCCACATTTCTCCCAAATATATCACATCTTCTCCAAGAAATACCACGTTTCCCCCTTCAAATAGGACCTTTTCACCCACAAATACCTCTTTTATCCCCAAAATAGGACAGTTTCTTCCAGAAAAGCCACATTTCTCCCAAATAGATCACATCTTCTCCAAGAAATGCCACGTTTCCCCCTTCAAATAGGACCTTTTCACCCACAAATACCTCTTTTATCCCCTAAATTGTACAGTTTCTTCCAGACATGCCACATTTCTCCCATATATATCACATCTTCTCCAAGAAATACCAGGTTTCCCCCTTCAAATAGGACCTTTTCACCCACACATACCTCTTTTATCCCCAAAATAGGACAGTTTCTGCCAGAAAGGCCACATTTCTCCCAAATAGATCACATCTTCTCCAAGAAATACCAGCTTTCCCCCTTCAAATACGACCTTTTCACCCACAAATACCTCTTTTATCCCCAAAATAGGACAGTTTCTTCCAGAAATGCCAGGTTTCCCCCAAATATATCACATCTTCTCCAAGAAATACCGGGTTTCCCCCTTCAAATAGGTCCTTTTCACCCACAAATACCTGTTTTATCCCCAAAAGAGGACAGTTTCTTCCAGACATGCCACATTTCTCCCAAATATATCACATCTTCTCCAAGAAATACCAGGTTTCCCCCTTCAAATAGGACCTTTTCACCCACAAATACCTGTTTTAGCCCCAAAATAGGACAGTTTCATCCAGAAATGCCACATTTCTCCCAAATATATCACATCTTCTCCAAGAAATACCAGGTTTCCCACTTCAAATACGACCTTTTCACCCACAAATACCTCTTTTATCCCCAAAAGAGGACAGTTTCTTCCAGACATGCCACATTTCTCCCAAATATATCACATCTTCTCCAAGAAATACCAGGATTCCTCCTGAAAGAGGACATTTTCTACCACAAATACCAGCCTTCTCCCCCCAAATAGGACAGTTTCTTCAAGAAATACCACATTTCTCCCAAATATATCACATCTTCTCCAAGAAATACCAGCTTTCCCCCTTCAAATAGGACCTTTTCACCCACAAATACCTCTTTCAACTACAAAAGAGGACAGTTTCTTCCAGACATGCCACATTTCTCCCAGATATATAACATCTTCTCCAAGAAATACCACGTTTCCCCCTTCAAATAGGACCTTTTCACCCACAAATACCTGTTTTATCCCCAAAAGAGGACAGTTTGTTCCAGAAATGCCACATTTCTCCCAAATATATCACAGCTTCTCCAAGAAATACCAGGTTTCCCCCTTCAAATACAACGTTTTCACCCACAAATAACTCTTTTATCCCAAAAATAGGACAGTTTCTTCCAGAAATGCCACATTTCTCCCAAATAGATCACATCTTCTCCAAGAAATACCAGCTTTCCCCCTTCAAATAGGACCTTTTCACCCACAAATACCTGTTTTATCCCCAAAAGAGGACAGTTTCTTCCAGAAAGGCCACATTTCTCCCAAATATATCACATCTTCTCAAAGAAATGCCACGTTTCCACCTTCAAATAGGACCTTTTCCCCACAAATACCTCTTTTATCCCCAACATAGGACAGTTTCTTCCTGACATGCCACATTTCTCCCAAATATATCACACCTTCTCCAAGAAATACCAGGTTTCCCCCTTCAAATAGGACCTTATCACCCACAAATACCACTTTTATCCCCAAAATAGGACAGTTTCTTTCAGAAAGGCCACATTTCTCCCAAATATATCACATCTTCTCCAAGAAATACCAGGTTTCCCCCTTCAAATAGGACCTTTTCACCCACACATACCTCTTTTATCCCTAAAATAGGACAGTTTCTTCCAGAAATGCCACATTTCTCCCAAATAGATCACATCTTCTCCAAGAAATATCAGGTTTCCCCCTTGAATTAGGACCTTTTCACCCACAAATACCTCTTTATCCCTCAAATAGGATAGTTCCTTCCAGAATGGCCACATTTCTCCCAAATATATCACATCTTCTCCAAGAAATACCTGCTTTCCCCCTTCAAATAGGACTTTTTCTCCCACAAATACCTGCCTTCTCCCCCCAAATTGGACATTTTCTTCCAGAAATGCCACATTTCTCCCAAACATATCACATCTTCTCCAAGAAATACCAGGTTTCCCCCTTCAAATAGGACCTTTTCACCCACAAATACCTGTTTTATCCCCAAAAGAGGACAGTTTCTTCCAGAAATGCCACATTTCTCCCAAATAGATCACATCTTCTCCAAGAAATACCAGGTTTCCCCCTTCAAATAGGACCTTTTCAACCACTAATAGCAGGCTTCTCCCCCAAATTGGACAGTTTCTTCCAGAAATGCCTGATTTCTCCCAAATAGATCACATCTTCTCCAAGAAATACCAGCTTTCCCCCTTCAAATAGGACCTTTTCACCCACAAATACCTCTTTTATCCCCAAAATACGACAGTTTCTGCAAGAAAGGCCACATTTCTCCCAAATATATCACATCTCCTTCAAGAAATACCAGGTTTCCCCCTTCAAATAGGACCTTTTCTCCCACAAATACCTCTTTTATCCCCAAAACAGGACACTTTCTTCCAGAAATGCCACATTTCTCCCAAATATATCACATCTTCTCCAAGAAATACCAGGTTTTCCCCTGGAAATAGGACCTTTTCACCCACAAATACCTCTTTTATCCCCAAAAGAGGACAGTTTCTTCCAGACATGCCACATTTCTCCCAAATAGATCACATCTTCTCCAAGAAATACCAGGTTTCCCCCTTCAAATAGGACCTTTTCACCCACAAATACCTCTTTTATCCCCAAAATAGAACAGTTTCTTCCAGAAATACCACATTTCTCCCAAATGTATCTCAACTCCTCCAAGATATATCAGGTTTCCCCCTTGATTTAGGACCTTTTTTTCCATGAAATACCTCTTTTATCCCCAAAAGAGGACATTTTCTTCCAGAAATGCCAGATTTCTCCCAAATATATCACATCTTCTCCAAGAAATACCAGGTTTCCCCCTTCAAATAGGACCTTTTCACCCACAAATACCTCTTTTATCCCCAAAAGAGGACAGTTTCTTCCAGAAATGCCACATTTCTCCCAAATATATCACATCTTCTCCAAGAAATGCCAGGATTCCTCCTGAAATAGGACCTTCTCACCCAAAACTGCCAGCCTTCTCCCCCCGAATTGGACATTTTCTTCCAGAAATGCCACATTTCTCCCAAATATAGAACATCTTCTCCAAGAAATACCACGTTTCCCCCTTCTGATAGGACCTTCTCACCGAAAACTACCAGCCTTCTCCCCCCAAACAGGACATTTTCTTCCAGAAAGGCCACATTTCTCCCAAATATATCACATCTTCTCCAAGAAATACCAGCTTTCCCCCTTCAAATAGGACCTTTTCTCCCACAAATACCTCTTTTATCCCCAAAAGAGGACAGTTTCTTCCAGACATGCCACATTTCTCCCAAATATATCACATCTTCTCCAAGAAATACCAGGTTTCCCCCTTCAAATAGGACCTTTTCACCCACAAATACCTCTTTTATCCCCAAAAGAGGACAGTTTCTTCCAGAAATGCCACATTTCTCCCAAATATATCACATCTTCTCCAAGAAATACCACGTTTCCCCCTTCAAATAGGACCTTTTCACCCACAAATACCTCTTTTATCCCCAAAATAGGACAGTTTCTTCCAGAAATGCCACATTTCTCCCAAATAGATCACATCTTCTCCAAGAAATGCCACGTTTCCCCCTTCAAATAGGACCTTTTCACCCACAAATACCTCTTTTATCCCCAAAAGAGGACAGTTTCTTCCAGAAATGCCACATTTCTCCCAAATATATCACATCTTCTCCAAGAAATACCAGGATTCCTCCTGAAATAGGACCTTTTCTCCCACAAATACCTGCCTTCTCCCCCCAGACAGGACAGTTTCTTCCAGAAATGCCACATTTCTCCCAAACATATCACATCTTCTCCAAGAAATACCAGGTTTCCCCCTTCAAATAGGACCTTTTCACCCACAAATACCTCTTTGATCCCCAAAATAGGACAGTTTCTTCCAGAAAGGCCACATTTCTCCCAAATATATCACATCTCCTTCAAGAAATACCAGCTTTCCCCCTTCAAATAGGACCTTTTCTCCCACAAATACCTGTTTTATCCCCAAAACAGGACACTTTCTTCCAGAAATGCCACATTTCTCCCAAATATATCACGTCTTCTCCAAGAAATACCAGGTTTCCCCCTTGAAATAGGACCTTTTCACCCACATATACCTCATTTATCCCCAAAATAGGACAGTTTCTTCCAGACATGCCACATTTCTCCCAAACATATCACATCTTCTCCAAGAAATACCAGCTTTCCCCCATCAAATAGGACCTTTTCACCCACAAATACCTGTTTTATCCCCAAATAGGACAGTTTCTCCCAGAAATGCCATATTTCTCCCAAACATAACACATCTTCTCCAAGAAATACCAGCTTTCCCCCTTCAAATAGGACCTTTTCACCCACAAATACCTGTTTTATCCCCAAAATTGAACAGTTTCTTCCAGAAATGGCACATTTCTCCCAAACATATCACATCTCCTCCAAGAAATACCAGGATTACTCCTGAAATAGGAACTTTTCTTCCTCAAATACCACCCTTCTCCCCCAAATAGGACATTTTCTTCCAGACATGACACATTTCTCCCAAATATATCACATCTTCTCCAAGAAATACCAGGTTTTCCCCTGGAAATAGGACCTTTTCACCCACAAATACCTCTTTTATCCCCAAAAGAGGACAGTTTCTTCCAGACATGCCACATTTCTCCCAAATAGATCACATCTTCTCCAAGAAATACCAGGTTTCCCCCTTCAAATAGGACCTTTTCACCCACAAATACCTCTTTTATCCCCAAAATAGAACAGTTTCTTCCAGAAATACCACATTTCTCCCAAATGTATCACAACTCCTCCAAGATATATCAGGTTTCCCCCTTGATTTAGGAGCTTTTCTCCATGAAATACCTCTTATATCCCCAAAAGAGGACATTTTCTTCCACAAAGGCCACATTTCTCCCAAATATATCACATCTTCTCCAAGAAATACCAGCTTTCCCCCTTCAAATAGGACCTTTTCAACCACTAATACCTCTTTTATCCCCAAAAGTGGACAGTTTCTTCCAGAAATGCCACATTTCTCCCAAATATATCACATCTTCTCCAAGAAATGCCAGGATTCCTCCTGAAATAGGACCTTCTCACCCAAAACTGCCAGCCTTCTCCCCCCAAACAGGACATTTTCTTCCAGAAAGTCCACATTTCTCCCAAATATAGCACATCTTCTCCAAGAAATACCAGCTTTCCCCCTTCAAATAGGACCTTTTCTCCCACAAATACCTCTTTTATCCCCAAAATAGGACAGTTTCTTCCAGACATGCCACATTTCTCCCAAATATATCACATCTTCTCCAAGAAATACCACGTTTCCCCCTTCAAATTTGACCTTTTCACCCACAAATACCTCTTTTATCCCCTAAATTGTACAGTTTCTTCCAGACATGCCACATTTCTCCCATATATATCACATCTTCTCCAAGAAAAACCAGGTTTCCCCCTTCAAATCGGACCTTTTCACCCACACATACCTCTTTTATCCCCAAAATAGGACAGTTTCTTCCAGAAATGCCACATTTCTCCCAAATAGATCACATCTTCTCCAAGAAATACCATCTTTCCCCCTTCAAATACGACCTTTTCACCCACAAATACCTCTATTATCCCCAAAATAGGACAGTTTCTTCCACAAAGGCCACATTTCTCCCAAATAGATCACATCTTCTCCAAGAAATACCACGTTTCCCCCTTCAAATAGGACCTTATCACCCACAAATACCACTTTTATCCCAAAATAGGACAGTTTCTTCCAGAAAGACCATATTTCTACCAAACATATCACATCTTCTCCAAGAAATACCGGGTTTCCCCCTTCAAATAGGACCTTATCACCCACAAATACCACTTTTATCCCAAAAGAGGACAGTTTCTTCCACAAAGGCCACATTTCTCCCAAATATATCACATCTTCTCCAAGAAATACCGGGTTTCCCCCTTCAAATAGGTCCTTTTCACCCACAAATACCTGTTATATCCCCAAAATAGGACAGTTTCTTCCAGACATGCCACATTTCTCCCAAATATATCACATCTTCTCCAAGAAATACCAGGTTTCCCCCTTCAAATAGGACCTTTTCACCCACAAATACCTGTTATATCCCCAAAATAGGACAGTTTCTTCCAGACATGCCACATTTCTCCCAAATATATCACATCTTCTCCAAGAAATACCAGGTTTCCCACTTCAAATACGACCTTTTCACCCACAAATACCTCTTTTATCCCCAAAAGAGGACAGTTTCTTCCAGACATGCCACATTTCTCCCAAATATATCACATCTTCTCCAAGAAATACCAGGATTCCTCCTGAAAGAGGACATTTTCTACCACAAATACCAGCCTTCTCCCCCCAAATAGGACAGTTTCTTCAAGAAATACCACATTTCTCCCAAATATATCACATCTTCTCCAAGAAATACCAGCTTTCCCCCTTCAAATAGGACCTTATCACCCACAAATACCTCTTTCATCCACAAAAGAGGACAGTTTCTTCCAGACATGCCACATTTCTCCCAGATATATAACATCTTCTCCAAGAAATACCAGGGTTCCCCCTTCAAATAGGACCTTTTCACCCACAAATACCTGTTTTATCCCCAAAAGAGGACAGTTTCTTCCACAAATGCCACATTTCTCCCAAATATACCACATCTTCTCCAAGAAATACCAGGTTTCCCCCTTGTAATAAGACCTTTTCACCCACAAATACCTCTTTTATCCCCAAAAGAGGACAGTTTCTTCCAGAAATGCCACATTTCTCCCAAATATATCACAGCTTCTCCAAGAAATAGCAGGTTTCCCCCTTCAAATAGGACATTTTCACCCTCAAATACCTGTTTTATCCCCAAAAGAGGACAGTTTCTTCCAGAAATGCCACATTTCTCCCAAATAGATCACATCTTCTCCAAGAAATACCAGCTTTCCCCCTTCAAATAGGACCTTTTCACCCACAAATACCTGTTTTATCCCCAAAAGAGGACAGTTTCTTCCAGAAAGGCCACATTTCTCCCAAATATATCACATCTTCTCCAAGAAATGCCACGTTTCCCCCTTCAAATAGGACCTTTTCCCCACAAATACCTCTTTTATCCCCAAAAGAGGACAGTTTCTTCCAGACATGCCACATTTCTCCCAAATAGATCACATCTTCTCCAAGAAATACCAGGTTTCCCCCTTCAAATAGGACCTTATCACCCACATATACCACTTTTATCCCCAAAATAGGACAGTTTCTTTCAGAAAGGCCACATTTCTCCCAAATATATCACATCTTCTCCAAGAAATACCAGGTTTCCCCCTTCAAATAGGACCTTTTCACCCGCACATACCTCTTTTATCCCTAAAATAGGACAGTTTCTTCCAGAAATGCCACATTTCTCCCAAATATATCACATCTTCTCCAAGAAATAACAGGTTTCCCCCTTGAATTAGGACCTTTTCACCCACAAATACCTCTTTATCCCTCAAATACGATAGTTCCTTCCAGAATGGCCACATTTCTCCCAAACATATCACATCTTCTCCAAGAAATACCTGCTTTCCCCCTTCAAATAGGACTTTTTCTCCCACAAATACCTGCCTTCTCCCCCCAAATTGGACATTTTCTTCCAGAAATGCCACATTTCTCCCAAACATATCACATCTTCTCCAAGAAATACCAGGTTTCCCCCTTCAAATAGGACCTTTTCACCCACAAATACCTGTTTTATCCCCAAAAGAGGACAGTTTCTTCCAGAAATGCCACATTTCTCCCAAATAGATCACATCTTCTCCAAGAAATACCAGGTTTCCCCCTTCAAATAGGACCTTTTCAACCACTAATAGCAGGCTTCTCCCCCAAATAGGACAGTTTCTTCCAGAAATGCCTGATTTCTCCCAAATAGATCACATCTTCTCCAAGAAATACCAGCTTTCCCCCTTCAAATAGGACCTTTTCACCCACAAATACCTCTTTTATCCCCAAAATAGGACAGTTTCTGCAAGAAAGGCCACATTTCTCCCAAATATATCACATCTCCTTCAAGAAATACCAGGTTTCCCCCTTCAAATAGGACCATTTCACCCACAAATACCTCTTTTATCCCCAAAACAGGACACTTTCTTCCAGAAATGCCACATTTCTCCCAAATATATCACATCTTCTCCAAGAAATACCAGCTTTCCCCCTTCAAATAGGACCTTTTCTCCCACAAATACCTCTTTTATCCCCAAAATAGGACAGTTTCTTCCAGACATGCCACATTTCTCCCAAATATAGCACATCTTCTCCAAGAAATACCAGCTTTCCCCCTTCAAATAGGACCTTTTCTCCCACAAATACCTCTTTTATCCCCAAAAGAGGACAGTTTCTTCCAGACATGCCACATTTCTCCCAAATATATCACATCTTCTCCAAGAAATACCAGGTTTCCCCCTTCAAATAGGACCTTTTCACCCACAAATACCTCTTTTATCCCCAAAATAGGACAGTTTCTTCCAGACATGCCACATTTCTCCCAAATAGATCACATCTTCTCCAAGAAATACCAGGTTTCCCCCTTCAAATTGGAACTTTTCTCCCACACATACCAGTTTGATCCCCAAAATAGGACAGTTTCTTCCAGAAAGGCCACATTTCTCCCAAATATATCACATCTTCTCCAAGAAATACCATGTTTCCTCCTTCAAATAGGACCTTTTCACCCACAAATACCTCTTTTATCCCCAAAATAGGACAGTTTCTTTCAGAAATGCCAGATTTCTCCCATATATATCACATCTTCTCCAAGAAATACCAGCTTTCCCCCTTCAAATAGGACCTTTTCAACCACTAATACCACTTTTATCCCCAAAATAGGACAGTTTCTTCCAGACATGCCACATTTCTCCCAAATATACCACATCTTCTCCAAGAAATACCAGCTTTCCCCCTTCAAATAGGACCTTTTCACCCACAAATACCTGTTTTATCCCCAAAATAGGACAGTTTCTTCCAGACATGCCACATTTCTCCCAAATAGATCACATCTCCTGCAAGAACATCCAGCTTTCCCCCTTCAAATAGGACCTTTTCTCCCACAAATACCTGTTTTATCCCCAAAATAGGACAGTTTCCTCCGGACATGCCACATTTCTCCCAAATATACCACATCTTCTCCAAGAAATACCAGGTTTCCCCCTTCAAATAGGACCTTTTCAACCACAAATACCTGTTTTATCCCCCAAATTGGACATATTCTTCCAGAAATGCCACATTTCCCCAAACATATCACATCTCCTCCAAGAAATACCAGGGTTCCCCCTTCAAATAGGATCTTTTCTCCCACAAATACCAGGCTTCTCCCCCCAAATAGGACATTTTCTTCCAGAAATGCCACATTTCTCCCAAATATATCACATCTTCTCCAAGAAATACCACGTTTCCCCCTTCAAATAGGACCTTTTCACCCACAAATACCTCTTTCATCCACAAAAGAGGACAGTTTCTTCCAGACATGCCACATTTCTCCCAAATATATAACATCTTCTCCAAGAAATACCACGTTTCCCCCTTCAAATAGGACCTTTTCACCCACAAATACCTGTTTTATCCCCAAAACAGGACAGTTTGTTCCAGAAATGCCATATTTCTCCCAAACATATCACATCTTCTCCAAGAAATACCATGGTTCCCCCTTCAAATAGGACCTTTTCTCCCACAAATACCTGTTTTATCCCCAAAAGAGGACAGTTTCTTCCAGACATGCCACATTTCTCCCAAATAGATCACATCTTCTCCAAGAAATACCAGCTTTCCCCCTTCAAATAGGACCTTTTCACCCACAAATACCTGTTTCATCCCCAAAAGAGGACAGTTTCTTCCAGAAATGCCACATTTCTCCCAAATATACCACATCTTCTCCAAGAAATACCAGGTTTCCCCCTTCAAATAGGACCTTTTCTCCAACAAATACCTGTATTATCCTTCAAATAGGACATTTTCTTCCAGAAAGGCCACATTTCTCCCAAATATAACACATCTTCTCCAAGAAATAACAGTTTTCCCCCTTGTAATAAGACCTTTTCACCCACAAATACCTCTTTTATCCCCAAAAGAGGACAGTTTCTTCCAGAAATGGCACATTTCTCCCAAATATATCACAGCTTCTCCAAGAAATACCAGGTTTCCCCCTTCAAATAGGACCTTTTCACCCTCAAATACCTGTTTTATCCCCAAAAGAGGACAGTTTCTTCCAGAAATGCCAGATTTCTCCCAAATATATCACATCTTCTCCAAGAAATACCAGGGTTCCCCCTTCAAATAGGACCTTTTCAACCACAAATACCTCTTTTATCCCCAAAAGAGGACAGTTTCTTCCATAAAGGCCACATTTCTCCCAAATATATCACATCTTCTCCAAGAAATGCCACGTTTCCCCCTTCAAATAGGACCTTTTCACCCACAAATACCTCTTTTATCCCCAAAATAGGACAGTTTCTTCCTGACATGCCACATTTCTCACAAATAGATCACATCTTCTCCAAGAAATACCAGGTTTCCCCCTTCAAATAGGACCTTATCACCCACAAATACCATTTTTATCCCCAAAATAGGACAGTTTCTTTCAGAAAGGCCACATTTCTCCCAAATATATCACATCTTCTCCAAGAAATACCAGGTTTCCCCCTTCAAATAGGACCTTTTCACCCACAAATACCTATTTTATCCCCAAAAGAGGACAGTTTCTTCCAGAAATGCCACATTTCTCACAAATATATCACATCTTCTCCAAGAAATAACAGGGTTCCCCCTTCAAATAGGACCTTTTCACCCACAAATACCTCTTTATCCCTCAAATAGGATAGTTTCTTCCAGAATGGCCACATTTCTCCCAAATATATCACATCTTCTCCAAGAAATACCTGCTTTCCCCCTTCAAATAGGACTTTTTCTCCCACAAATACCTGCCTTCTCCCCCCAAATTGGACATTTTCTTCCAGAAATGCCACATATCACCCAAACATATCACATCTTCTCCAAGAAATACCAGCTTTCCCCCTTCAAATAGGACCTTTTCACCCACTAATACCTCTTTTATCCCCAAAATAGGACAGTTTCTGCCAGAAAGGCCACATTTCTCCCAAATATATCACATCTCCTCCAAGAAATACCAGGTTTCCCCCTTCAAATAGGACCTTTTCTCCCACAAATACCTGTTTTATCCCCAAAACAGGACACTTTCTTCCAGAAATGCCACATTTCTCCCAAATATATCACATCTTCTCCAAGAAATACCAGGTTTCCCCCTTCATATAGGACCTTTTCACCCACAAATACCTCTTTTATCCCCAAAAGAGGACAGATTCTTCCGGACATGCCACATTTCTGCCAAATATATATCATCTTCTCCAAGAAATACCAGCTTTCCCCCTTCAAATACGACCTTTTCACCCTCAAATACCTCTTTTATCCCCAAAAGAGGACAGTTTCTTCCAGAAATGCCACATTTCTCCCAAATAGATCACATCTTCTCCAAGAAATACCAGGTTTCCCCCTTCAAATAGGACCTTTTCACCCACAAATAACTCTTTTATCCCCAAAAGAGGACAGTTTCTTCCAGAAATGGCACATTTCTCCAAAACATATCACATCTCCTCCAAGAAATACCAGGATTCCTCCTGAAATAGGAACTTTTCTCCCACAAATACCACCCTTCTCCCCCCAAATAGGACATTTTCTTCCAGACATGCCACATTTCTCCCAAATATATCACATCTTCTCCAAGAAATACCAGCTTTTCCCCTCGAAATAGGACCTTTTCACCCACAAATACCTGTTCTATCCCCATAAGAGGACAGTTTCTTCCAGAAATGCCACATTTCTCCCAAATATATCACATCTTCTCCAAGAAATACCACGTTTCCCCCTTCAAATAGGACCTTTTCACCCACAAATACCTCTTTTATCCCCAAAAGAGGACAGTTTCTTCCAGAAAGGCCACATTTCTCCCAAATATATCACATCTTCTCCAAGAAATACCAGGGTTCCCCCTTCAAATAGGACCTTTTCACCCACAAATACCTCTTTTATCCCCAAAAGAGGACAGTTTCTTCCTGACATGCCACATTTCTCCCAAATATATCACATCTTCCCCAAAAATACCAGGTTTCCCCCTTCAAATATGAACTTTTCTCCCACAAGTACCTCTTGTATCCCCAAAATAGGACAGTTTCTTCCAGAAATGCCACATTTCTCCCAAATAGATCACAACTCCTCCAAGAAATACCAGGTTTCCCCCTTGAATTAGGACCTTTTCTCGATGAAATACCTCATTTATCCCCAAAAGAGGACAGTTTCTTCCAGAAATGCCACATTTCTCCCAAATAGATCACATCTTCTCCAAGAAATGCCAGGATTCCTCCTGAAATAGGACCTTCTCACCCAAAACTACCAGCCTTCTCCCCCCAAATTGGACATTTTCTTCCAGAAAGGCCAGATTTCTCCCAAATATATCACATCTTCTCCAAGAAATACCAGGATTCCTCCTGAAATAGGACCTTCTCACCCAAAACTACCAGACTTCTCCCCCCAAATTGGACATTTTCTTCCAGAAAGGCCACATTTCTCCCAAATAGATCACATCTTCTCCAAGAAATACCAGCTTTCCCCCTTCAAATAGGAACTCTTCACCCACAAATACCTCTTTTATCCCCAAAATAGGACAGTTTGTTCCTGACAGGCCACATTTCTCCCAAACATATCACATCTTCTCCAAGAAATACCAGGGTTCCCCCTTCAAATAGGACCTTTTCAACCAAAAAAAATTCTTTTATCCCCAAAATAGGACAGTTTCTTCCAGAAATGCCTGATTTCTCCCAAATAGATCACATCTTCTCATAGAAATACCAGGTTTCCCCCTTCAAATAGGACCTTTTCACCCACAAATACCTCTTTATCCCTCAAATAGGACAGTTTCTTCCAGACATGCCACATTTCTCCCAAATATATCACATCTTCTCCAAGAAATACCAGGTTTCCCCCTTCAAATAGGACCTTTACAACCACTAATACCTCTTTCATCCCCAAAAGAGGACAGTTTCTTCCAGAAATGCCACATTTCTCCCAAATAGATCACATCTTCTCCAAGAAATGCCAGGATTCCTCCTGAAATAGGACCTTCTCACCCAAAACTACCAGCCTTCTCCCCCCAAATTGGACATTTTCTTCCAGAAAGGACGCATTTCTTCCAAATAGATCACATCTTCTCCAAGAAATACCAGCTTTCCCCCTTCAAATAGGACCTTTTCACCCACAAATACCTCTTTTACCCCCAAAATAGGACAGTTTCTTCCAGACATGCCACATTTCTCCCAAATATATCACATCTTCTCCAAGAAATACCAGGGTTCCCCCTTCAAATAGGACCTTTTCACCCACAAATACCTCTTTTATCCCCAAAATAGGACAGTTTCTTCCGGACATGCCACATTTCTTCCAAATATATCACATATTCTCCAAGAAATACCAGCTTTCCCCCTTCAAATACGACCTTTTCACCCACAAATAGCTCTTTTATCCCCAAAATAGGACAGTTTCTTCCAGAAATGCCAGTTTTCTCCAAAATATATCACATCTTCTCCAAGAAATAACAGGTTTCCCTTTTCAAATACAACGTTTTCACCCACAAATACCACTTTTGTCCCCAAAATAGGACAGTTTCTTCCAGAAATGCCACATTTCTCCAAATATACCACATCTTCTCCAAGAAATACCAGGTTTCCCCCTTCAAATAGGACCTTTTCACCCACAAGTACCTCTTTTATCCCCAAAAGAGGACAGTTTCTTCAAGAAATGCCACATTTCTCCCAAATATATCACATCTTCTCCAAGAAATACCAGCTTTCCCCATTCAAATAGGACCTTTTCACCCACAAATACCTCTTTTATCCCCAAAAGAGGACAGTTTCTTCCAGAAAGGCCACATTTCTCCCAAATACATCACATCTTCTCCAAGAAATGCCACGTTTCCCCCTTCAAATAGGACCTTTTCACCCACAAATACCTCTTTTATCCCCAAAAGAGGACAGTTTCTTCTTGACATGCCACATTTCTCCCAAATATATCACATCTTCTCCAAGAATTACCAGCTTTCCCCCTTCAAATTGGACCTTTTCACCCACAAATACCTGTTTTGACCCCAAAAGAGGACAGTTTCTCCCAGAAATGCCACATTTCTCCCAAACATTTCACTTCTTCTCATTGAATTACCAGCTTTCCCCCTTCAAATAGGACCTTTTCACCCACAAATACCTCTTTTATCCCCAAAATAGGACAGTTTCTTCCAGAAAGGCCACATTTCTCCCAAACATATCACATCTTCTCCAAGAAATACCACGTTTCCCCCTTCAAATAGGACCTTCTCACCCACAAATACCTCTTTTATCCCCAATATAGGACAGTTTCTTCCAGAAAGGCCACATTTCTCCCAAATATATCACATCTTCTCCAAGAAATACCAGGGTTCCCCCTTCAAATAGGACCTTTTCACCCACAAATACCTCTTTTATCCCCAAAAGAGGACAATTTCTTCCTGACATGCCACATTTCTCCCAAATATATCACATCTTCCCCAAAAATACCAGGTTTCCCCCTTCAAATATTAACTTTTCTCCCACAAATACCTCTTGTATCCCCAAAATAGGACAGTTTCTTCCAGAAATGCCACATTTCTCCCAAATAGATCACAACTCCTCCAAGAAATACCAGGTTTCCCCCTTGAATTAGGACCTTTTCTCGATGAAATACCTCTTTTATCCCCAAAAGAGGACAGTTTCTTCCAGAAATGCCACATTTCTCCCAAATATATATCATCTTCTCCAAGAAATACCAGGTTTCCCCCTTCAAATAGGACCTTTTCACCCACAAATACCTCTTTTATCCCCAAAAGAGGACAGTTTCTTCCAGAAATGCCACATTTCTCCCAAATAGATCACATCTTCTCCAAGAAATGCCAGGATTCCTCCTGAAATAGGACCTTCTCACCCAAAACTACCAGCCTTCTCCCCCCAAATTGGACATTTTCTTCCAGAAAGGCCAGATTTCTCCCAAATATATCACATCTTCTCCAAGAAATACCAGGATTCCTCCTGAAATAGGACCTTCTCACCCACAACTACCAGACTTCTCCCCCCAAATTGGACATTTTCTTCCAGAAAGGCCACATTTCTCCCAAATAGATCACATCTTCTCCAAGAAATACCAGCTTTCCCCCTTCAAATAGGACCTCTTCACCCACAAATACCTCTTTTATCCCCAAAATAGGACAGTTTGTTCCTGACAGGCCACATTTCTCCCAAACATATCACATCTTCTCCAAGAAATACCAGGTTTCCCCCTTCAAATAGGACCTTTTCAACCAAAAAAAATTCTTTTATCCCCAAAATAGGACAGTTTCTTCCAGAAATGCCTGATTTCTCCCAAATAGATCACATCTTCTCATAGAAATACCAGGTTTCCCCCTTCAAATAGGACCTTTTCACCCACAAATACCTCTTTATCCCTCAAATAGGACAGTTTCTTCCAGACATGCCACATTTCTCCCAAATATATCACATCTTCTCCAAGAAATACCAGGTTTCCCCCTTCAAATAGGACCTTTACAACCACTAATACCTCTTTCATCCCCAAAAGAGGACAGTTTCTTCCAGAAATGCCACATTTCTCCCAAATAGATCACATCTTCTCCAAGAAATGCCAGGATTCCTCCTGAAATAGGACCTTCTCACCCAAAACTACCAGCCTTCTCCCCCCAAATTGGACATTTTCTTCCAGAAAGGCCAGATTTCTCCCAAATATATCACATCTTCTCCAAGAAATACCAGGATTCATCCTGAAATAGGACCTTCTCACCGAAAACTACCAGCCTTCTCCCCCCAAATTGGACATTTTCTTCCAGAAAGGCCACATTTCTCCCAAATAGATCACATCTTCTCCAAGAAATACCAGCTTTCCCCCTTCAAATAGGACCTTTTCACCCACAAATACCTCTTTTATCCCCAAAATAGGACAGTTTCTTCCAGACATGCCACATTTCTCCCAAATATATCACATCTTCTCCAAGAAATACCAGGGTTCCCCCTTCAAATAGGACCTTTTCACCCACAAATACCTCTTTTATCCCCAAAATAGGACAGTTTCTTCCGGACATGCCACATTTCTTCCAAATATATCACATCTTCTCCAAGAAATACCAGCTTTCCCCCTTCAAATACGACCTTTTCACCCACAAATAGCTCTTTTATCCCCAAAATAGGACAGTTTCTTCCAGAAATGCCAGTTTTCTCCAAAATATATCACATCTTCTCCAAGAAATAACAGGTTTCCCCCTTCAAATACAACGTTTTCACCCACAAATACCACTTTTGTCCCCAAAAGAGGACAGTTTCTTCCAGAAATGCCACATTTCTCCAAATATACCACATCTTCTCCAAGAAATACCAGGTTTCCCCCTTCAAATAGGACCTTTTCACCCACAAGTACCTCTTTTATCCCCAAAAGAGGACAGTTTCTTCAAGAAATGCCACATTTCTCCCAAATATATCACATCTTCTCCAAGAAATACCAGCTTTCCCCATTCAAATAGGACCTTTTCACCCACAAATACCTCTTTTATCCCCAAAAGAGGACAGTTTCTTCCAGAAAGGCCACATTTCTCCCAAATACATCACATCTTCTCCAAGAAATGCCACGTTTCCCCCTTCAAATAGGACCTTTTCACCCACAAATACCTCTTTTATCCCCAAAAGAGGACAGTTTCTTCTTGACATGCCACATTTCTCCCAAATATATCACATCTTCTCCAAGAATTACCAGCTTTCCCCCTTCAAATTGGACCTTTTCACCCACAAATACCTGTTTTAACCCCAAAAGAGGACAGTTTCTCCCAGAAATGCCACATTTCTCCCAAACATTTCACTTCTTCTCATTGAATTACCAGCTTTCCCCCTTCAAATAGGACCTTTTCACCCACAAATACCTCTTTTATCCCCAAAATAGGACAGTTTCTTCCAGAAAGGCCACATTTCTCCCAAACATATCACATCTTCTCCAAGAAATACCAGGTTTCCCCCTTCAAATAGGACCTTTTCACCCACAAAAAATTCTTTTATCCCCAAATAGGACAGTTTCTACCAGAAATGCCTGATTTCTCCCAAAGATATCACATCTTCTCCAAGAAATACCAGGTTTCCCCCTTCAAATAGGACCTTCTCACCCACAAATACCTCTTTATCCTTCAAATAGGACAGTTTCTTCCAGAAATGCCACATTTCTCCCAAATATATCACATCTTCTCCAAGAATTACCTGCTTTCCCTCTTCAAATAGGAACTTTTCTCCCACAAATACCAGCCTTCTCCCCCCAAATAGGACAGTTTCTTCCAGAAAAGCCACATTTCTCCCAAACATATCACATCTTCTCCAAGAAATACCAGCTTTCCCCCTTCAAATAGGACCTTTTCACCCACAAATACCTTTTTTATCCCCAAAATAGGACACTTTCTTCCAGACATGCCACATTTCTCCCAAATAGAGCACATCTTCTCCAAGAAATAACAGGTTTCCCCCTTCAAATACAACGTTTTCACCCACTAATAGCAGGCTTCTCCGCCAAATAGGACAGTTTCTTCCTGAAATGCCTGATTTCTCCCAAATAGATCACATCTCCTTCAAGAAATACCAGCTTTCCCCCTTCAAATAGGACCTTTTCTCCCACAGATACCTGTTTTATCCCCAAAAGAGGACAGTTTCTTCCAGAAATGCCACATTTCTCCCAAACATATCACATCTTCTCCAAGAAATACCAGATTTCCCCCTTCAAATAGGACCTTTTCACCCACAAATACCTGTTTTATCCCCAAAAGAGGACAGTTTCTACCAGACATGCCACATTTCTCCCAAATAGATCACATCTTCTCCAAGAAATACCAGCTTCCCCCCTTCAAATAGGACCTTTTCACCCACTAATACCTCTTTTATCCCCAAAATACGACAGTTTCTTTCAGAAATGCCATATTTCTCCCAAACATATCACATCTTCTCCAAGAAATACCAGCTTTCCCCCTTCAAATAGGACCTTCTCACCCACAAATACCTCTTTTATCCCCAAAATAGGACAGTTTCTTCCAGAAATGCCACATTTCTCCCAAATATATCACATCTCCTCCAAGAAATACCAGGATTCCTCCTGAAATAGGAACTTTTCTCCCACAAATACCATCCTTCTCCCCCCAAAAGAGGACATTTTCTTCCAGACATGCCACATTTCTCCCAAATATATCACATCTTCTCCAAGAAATAAAAGGTTTTCCCCTGGAAATAGGACCTTTTCACCCACAAATACCTGTTCTATCCCCATAAGAGGACAGTTTCTTCCAGGAATGCCAGATTTCTCCCAAATATATCACATCTTCTCCAAGAAATACCAGCTTTCCCCCTTCAAATAGGACCTTCTCACCCACAAATACCTCTTTTATCCCCAAAATAGGACAGTTTTTTCCAGACATGCCAGATTTCTCCCGAATATATCACATCTTCTCCAAGAAATACCACGTTTCCCCCTTCAAATAGGACCTTTTCTCCCACAAATACCTGTTTTATCCCCAAAAGAGGACAGTTTCTTCCAGAAATGCCACATTTCTCCCAAATATATCACAACTCCTCCAAGAAATACCAGGTTTCCCCCTTGAATTAGGACCTTTTCTCGATGAAATACCTCTTTTATCCCCAAAAGTGGACAGTTTCTTCCAGAAAGGCCACATTTCTCTCAAATATATATCATCTTCTCCAAGAAATACCAGCTTTCCCCCTTCAAATAGGACCTTTTCCACCACTAATACCTCTTTCATCCCAAAAAGAGGACACTTTCTTCCAGAAATGCCACATTTCTCCCAAATATATCACATCTTCCCCAAGAAATGCCAGGATTCCTCCTGAATTAGGACCTTCTCACCCAAAACTACCAGCCTTCTCCCCCCAAATTGGACATATTCGTCCAGAAAGGCCACATTTCTCACAAATATATCACATCTTCTCCAAGAAATACCAGGATTCATCCTGAAATAGGACCTTCTCACCGAAAAATACCAGCCTTCTCCCCCCAAATTGGACATTTTCTTCCAGAAAGGCCACATTTCTCCCAAATAGATCACATCTTCTCCAAGAAATACCTGCTTTCCCCCTTCAAATAGGAGCTTTTCTCCCACAAATACCTGTTTTATCCCCCAAATAGGCCAGTTTCTTCCAGACATGCCACATTTCTCCAAAATATATCACCTCTTCTCCAAGAAATACCAGGTTTCCCCCTTCTAATAGGACCTTTTCACCCACAAATACCTTTTTTATCCCGAAAATAGGACAGTTTCTTCCAGAAATTCCACATTTCTCCCAGATATATCACATCTTCTCCAAGAAATACCAGGGTTCCCCCTTCAAATAGGATCTTTTCACCCACAAATACCTCTTTTATCCCCAAAAGAGGACAGTTTCTTCCAGAAATGCCAAATTTCTCCAAAATATATCACATCTTCTCCAAGAAATAACAGGTTTCCCCCTTCAAATAGGACCTTTTCACCCACAATTACCTCTTTTATCCCCAAAAGAGGACAGTTTCTTCCAGAAATGCCACATTTCTCCCAAATATATCACATCTTCTCATAGAAATGCCACGTTTCCCCCTTCAAATAGGACCTTTTCACCCACAAATACCTCTTTTATCCCCAAAAGAGGACAGTTTCTTCCAGACATGCCACATTTCTCCCAAATATATCACATCTTCTCATAGAATTACCAGCTTTCCCCCTTCAAATAGGACCTTTTCGCCCACAAATACCTGTTTTATCCCCAAAAGAGGACAGTTTCTCCCAGAAATGCCACATTTCTCCCAAACATATCTCTTCTTCTCATAGAATTACCAGCTTTCCCCCTTCAAATAGGACCTTTTCACCCATAAAAAATTCTTTTATCCCCAAAAGAGGACAGTTTCTTCCAGAAATGCCACATTTCTCCCAAATAGATCACATCTTCTCCAAGAAATACCAGGTTTCCCCCTTCAAATAGGACCTTTTCACCCACAAATACCTCTTTTATCCCCAAAAGAGGACAGTTTCTTCCAGACATGCCACATTTCTCCCAAATATATCACATCTTCTCCAAGAAATACCAGGATTCCTCCTGAAAGAGGACCTTTTCTCCCTCAAATACCAGCCTTCTCCCCCCAAATAGGACTGTTTCTTCCTGACATGCCACATTTCTCCAAAATATATCGCATCTTCTCCAAGAAATACCAGCTTTCCCCTTCAAATAGGACCTTATCACCCACAAATACCTGTTTGATCCCCAAAAGAAGACAGTTTCTTCCAGAAAGGCCACATTTCTCCCAAACATATCACATCTTCTCCAAGAAATACCAGCTTTCCCCCTTCAAATAGGACCTTTTCAACCACAAAAAATTCTTTTATCCCCAAAATAGGACAGTTTCTTCCAGAAATGCCACATTTCTCCCAAATAGATCACATCTTCTCCAAGAAATACCAGCTTTCCCCCTTCAAATAGGACCTTTTCACCCACTAATACCTCTTTTATCCCCAAAAGAGGACAGTTTCTTCCAGACATGCCACATTTCTCCCAAATAGATCACATCTTCTCCAAGAAATACCAGGTTTCCCCCTCCAAATAGGGCCTTTTCCCCCACAAATACCTGTTTTATCCCCAAAAGAGGACAGTTTCTTCCAGAAATGCCATATTTCTCCCAAACATATCACATCTCCTCCAAGAAATAACAGGATTCCTCCTGAAATAGGAACTTTTCTCCCATAAAATACCACCCTTCTCCCCCAAATGGGTCATTTTCTTCTAGACGTGCCACATTTCTCCCAAAAAGATCACATCTTCTCCAAGAAATTCCAGGTTTTCCCCTGGAAATAGGACCTTTTCACACACAAATACCTGTTCTATCCCCATAAGAGGACAGTTTCTTCCAGAAATGCCACATTTCTCCCAAATAGATCACATCTTCTCCAAGAAATACCACGTTTCCCCCTTCAAATAGGACCTTTTCCCCAAAAAAACCTCTTTTATCCCCAAAAGAGCACAGTTTCTTCCAGGAATGCCAAATCTCTCCCAAATATATCACATCTTCTCCAAGAAATACCACGTTTCCCCCTTCAAATAGGACCTTCTCACCCACAAATACCTCTTTTATCCCCAAAATAGGACAGTTTTTTCCAGACATGCCACATTTCTCCCAAATATATCACATCTTCTCCAAGAAATACCAGCTTTCCCCCTTCAAATAGGACCTTTTCTCCCACAAATACCTCTTTTATCCCCAAAAGAGGACAGTTTCTTCCAGAAATGCCACATTTCTCCCAAATAGATCACAACTCCTCCAAGAAATACCAGGTTTCCCCCTTGAATTAGGACCTTTTCACCCATGAAATACCTCTTTTATCCCCAAAATAGGACAGTTTCTTCCAGAAAGGCCACATTTCTCCCAAATATATCACATCTTCTCATAGAATTACCAGCTTTCCCCCTTCAAATAGGACCTTTTCACCGACAAATACCTGTTTTAACCCAAAAGAGGACAGTTTCTCCCAGAAATGCCATATTTCTCCCTAACATACCACTTCTTCTCATAGAATTACCAGCTTTCCCCCATCAAATAGGACCTTTTCACCCACAAATACCTCTTTTATCCCCAAAAGAGGACAGTTTCTTCCAGAAAGGCCACATTTCTCCCAAATATATCACATCTTCTCCAAGAAATGCCACGTTTCCCCCTTCAAATAGGACCTTTTCACCCACAAATACCTCTTTTATCCCCAAAAGAGGACAGTTTCTTCCAGACATGCCACATTTCTCCCAAATATATCACATCTTCTCCAAGAAATACCAGGATTCCTCCTGAAAGAGGACCTTTTCTCCCTCAAATACCAGCCTTCTCCCCCCAAATAGGACAGTTTCTTCCTGACATGCCACATTTCTCCCAATATATCGCATCTTCTCCAAGAAATACCAGGTTTCCCACTTCAAATAGGACCATATCACCCACAAATACCTCTTTTATCCCCAAAATAGGACAGTTTCTTCCAGAAAGGCCACATTTCTCCCAAACATATCACATCTTCTCCAAGAAATACCAGGTTTCCCCCTTCAAATAGGACCTTTTCACCCACAGAAAATTCTTTTATCCCCAAAATAGGACAGTTTCTTCCAGAAATGCCTGATTTCTCCCAAATATACCACATCTTCTCCAAGAAATACCAGGTTTCCCCTTCAAATAGGACCTTTTCACCCACAAATACCTCTTTTATCCCCAAAAGAGGACAGTTTCTTCCAGACATGCCACATTTCTCCCAAATATATCACATCTTCTCCAAGAAATACCAGCTTTCCCCCTTCAAGTAGGACCTTTTCACCCACAAATACCTCTTTTATCCCCAAATAGGGCAGTTTCTTCCAGAAATGCCTGATTTCTCCCAAACATATCACATCTTCTCCAAGAAATACCAGGTTTCCCCCTTCTAATAGGACCTTTTCACCCACAAATACCTCTTTCATCCCGAAAAGAGGACAGTTTCTTCCAGAAAGGCCACATTTCTCCCAAATATATCACATCTCCTTCAAGAAATACCAGGATTCGTCCTGAAATAGGAACTTTTCTCCCACAAATACCACCCTTCTCCCCTCAAATAGGACATTTTCTTCCAGACATGCCACATTTCTCCCAAATATATCACATCTTCTCCAAGAAATACAAGGTTTCCCCCTTCAAATAGGACCTTTTCACCCACAAATACCTGTTCTATCCCCATAAGAGGAGAGTTTCTTCCAGAAATGCCACATTTCTCCCAAGTAGATCACATCTTCTCCAAGAAATACCACGTTTCCCCCTTCAAATAGGACCTTTTCCCCAAAAAAAACCTCTTTTATCCCCAAAAGAGGACAGTTTCTTCCAGGAATGCCACATCTCTCCCAAATATATCACATCTTCTCCAAGAATTACCAGCTTTCCTCCTTCAAATACGAACTTCTCACCCACAAATACCTCTTTTATCCCCAAAATAGGACAGTTTCTTCCAGACATGCCACATTTCTCCCAAATATATCACATCTTCTCCAAGAAATACCAGCTTTCCCACTTCAAATAGGAACTTTTCACCCACAAATACCACCCTTCTCCCCCCAAATAGGACATTTTCTTCCAGACATGCCACATTTCTCCAAATATATCACATCTTCTCCAAGAAATACCAGGATTCCTCCTGAAAGAGGACCTTTTCTCCCTCAAATACCAGCCTTCTCCCCCCAAATAGGACAGTTTCTGCCATACATGCCACATTTCTCCCAAATAGATCACATCTTCTCCAAGAAATACCAGGTTTCCCCCTTGTAAAAAGACCTTTTCTCCCAAAAATACCAGCGTTCTCCTCCCAAATAGGACAGTTTCTTCCAGAAATGCCACATTTCTCCCAAATATATCACATCTTCTCCAAGAAATACCAGGTTTCCCCCTTCAAATAGGACCTTTTCACCCACAAATACCTCTTTTATCCCCAAAATAGGACAGTTTCTTCCAGAAATGCCACATTTCTCCCAAATATATCACATCTTCTCCAAGAAATACCACGTTTCCCCCTTCAAATAGGACCTTTTCACCCACAAATACCTCTTTTATCCCCAAAATAGGACAGTTTCTTCCAGACATGCCACATTTCTCCCAAATATATCACATCTTCTCCAAGAAATACCAGGTTTCCCCTTCAAATAGGACCTTTTCACCCACAAATACCTCTTTTATCCCCAAAATTGGACAGTTTCTTCCAGACATGCCACATTTCTCCCAAATATATCACATCTCCTTCAAGAAATACCAGCTTTCCCCCTTCAAATAGGACCTTTTCACCCACAAATACCTGTTTTAGCCCCAAAACAGGACACATTCTTCCAGAAATGCCACATTTCTCCCAAATATATCACATCTTCTCCAAGAAATACCAGGTTTCCCACTTCAAATAGGACCTTTCACCACAAATACCTGTTTTATCCCCAAAATAGGACAGTTTCTTCCAGACATGCCACATTTCTCCCAAATAGATCACATCTTCACCAAGAAATACCAGGTTTTCCCCTTCAAATAGGACCTTTTCACAACAAATACCTCTTTTATCCCCAAAATACGACAGTTTCTTCCAGAAATGCCATATTTCTCCCAAACATATCACATCTTCTCCAAGAAATACCAGCTTTCCCCCTTCAAGTAGGACCTTTTCACCCACAAATACCTCTTTTATCCCCAAATAGGGCAGTTTCTTCCAGAAATGCCTGATTTCTCCCAAACATATCACATCTTCTCCAAGAAATACCAGGTTTCCCCCTTCTAATAGGACCTTTTCACCCACAAATACCTCTTTCATCCCGAAAAGAGGACAGTTTTCTTCCAGAAAGGCCACATTTCTCCCAAATATATCACATCTCCTTCAAGAAATACCAGGATTCGTCCTGAAATAGGAACTTTTCTCCCACAAATACCACCCTTCTCCCCTCAAATAGGACATTTTCTTCCAGACATGCCACATTTCTCCCAAATATATCACATCTTCTCCAAGAAATACAAGGTTTCCCCTTCAAATAGGACCTTTTCACCCACAAATACCTGTTCTATCCCCATAAGAGGAGAGTTTCTTCCAGAAATGCCACATTTCTCCCAAGTAGATCACATCTTCTCCATGAAATACCACGTTTCCCCCTTCAAATAGGACCTTTTCCCCAAAAAAACCTCTTTTATCCCCAAAAGAGGACAGTTTCTTCCAGGAATGCCACATCTCTCCCAAATATATCACATCTTCTCCAAGAATTACCAGCTTTTCCTCCTTCAAATACGAACTTCTCACCCACAAATTACCTCTTTTATCCCCAAAATAGGACAGTTTCTTCCAGACATGCCACATTTCTCCCAAATATATCACATCTTCTCCAAGAAATACCAGCTTTCCCACTTCAAATAGGAACTTTTCACCCACAAATACCACCCTTCTCCCCCCAAATAGGACATTTTCTTCAGACATGCCACATTTCTCCAAATATATCACATCTTCTCCAAGAAATACCAGGATTCCTCCTGAAAGAGGACCTTTTCTCCTCAAATACCAGCCTTCTCCCCCCAAATAGGACAGTTTCTGCCATACATGCCACATTTCTCCCAAATAGATCACATCTTCTCCAAGAAATACCAGGTTTCCCCCTTGTAAAAAGACCTTTTCTCCCAAAAATACCAGCGTTCTCCTCCCAAATAGGACAGTTTCTTTCAGAAATGCCACATTTCTCCAAATATATCACATCTTCTCCAAGAAATACCAGGTTTCCCCTTCAAATAGGACCTTTTCACCCACAAATACCTCTTTTATCCCCAAAATAGGGACAGTTTCTTCCAGAAATGCCACATTTCTCCCAAATATATCACATCTTCTCCAAGAAATACCACGTTTCCCCTTCAAATAGGACCTTTTCACCACAAATACCTCTTTTATCCCCAAAAGAGGACAGTTTCTTCCAGACATGCCACATTTCTCCCAAATATATCACATCTTCTCCAAGAAATACCAGGTTTCCCCTTCAAATAGGACCTTTTCACCCACAAATACCTCTTTTATCCCATCCCCAAAATTGGACAGTTTCTTCCAGACATGCCACATTTCTCCCAAATATATCACATCTCCTTCAAGAAATACCAGCTTTCCCCCTTCAAATAGGACCTTTTCACCCACAAATACCTGTTTTAGCCCCAAAACAGGACACATTCTTCCAGAAATGCCACATTTCTCCCAAATATATCACATCTTCTCCAAGAAATACCAGGTTTCCCACTTCAAATAGGACCTTTTCACCCACAAATACCTGTTTTATCCCCAAAATAGGACAGTTTCTTCCAGACATGCCACATTTCTCCCAAATAGATCACATCTTCACCAAGAAATACCAGGTTTTCCCCTTCAAATAGGACCTTTTCACCAACAAATACCTCTTTTATCCCCAAAATACGACAGTTTCTTCCAGAAATGCCATATTTCTCCCAAACATATCACATCTTCTCCAAGAAATACCAGCTTTCCCCCTTCAAATAGGACCTTTTCACCCACAAATACTTCTTTTATCCCCAAAAGAGGACAGTTTCTTCCAGAAATGCCACATTTCTCCCAAACATATCACATCTCCTCCAAGAAATACCAGGATTCCTCCTGAAATAGCAACTTTTCTCCCACAAATACCACCCTTCTCCCCCCAAAAGAGGACATTTTCTTCCAGACATGCCACATTTCTCCAAATATATCACATCTTCTCCAAGAAATACCAGGTTTTACCCCTTCAAATAGGACCTTTTCACCCCCAAATACCTGTTCTATCCCCAAAAGAGGACAGTTTCTTGCTGACATGCCACATTTCTCCCAAATATATCACATCTTCTCCAAGAAATACCACGTTTCCTCCTTCAAATAGGACCTTTTCACCCACAAATACCTCTTTTATCCCCAAAATAGGACAGTTTCTTCCAGGAATGCCACATTTCTCCCAAATATATCACATCTTCTTCAAGAAATACCACGTTTCCCCCTTCAAATAGGACCTTTTCACCCACAAATACCCCTTTTATCCCCAAAAGAGGACAGTTTCTTCCAGACATGCCACATTTCTCCCAAATATATCACATCTTCTCCAAGAAATACCAGGGTTCCCCCTTGAATTAGGACCTTTTCTCCCACAAATACCTCTTTTATCCCAAAAGAGGACAGTTTCTTCCAGAAAAGCCACATTTCTCCCAAATATATCACAACTCCTCCAAGAAATACCAGCTTTCCCCCTTCTAATTAGGACCTTTTCTCCATGAAATACCTCTTTTATCCCCAAAATAGGACAGTTTCCTCCAGAAAGGCCACATTTCTCCCAAATATATCACATCTTCTCCAAGAAATACCAGGTTTTCCCCTTCAAATAGGACCTTTTCAACCACTAATACCTCTTTTATCCCCAAAAGAGGACAGTTTCTTCCAGAAATGCCACATTTCTCCCAAATATATCACATCTTCTCCAAGAAATGCCAGGATTCCTCCTGAAATAGGACCTTCTCACCCAAAACTACCAGCCTTCTCCCCCAAAAACAGGACACTTTCTTCCAGACATGCCACATTTCTCCCAAATATATCACCTCTTCTCCAAGAAATACCAGCTTTTCTCCTTCAAACAGGACCTTTTCACCCACAAATACCTGTTTTATCCCCAAAAGAGGACAGTTTCTTCCAGAAATGCCACATTTCTCCCAAATATATCACATCTTCTCCAAGAAATACCAGGTTTCCCCCTTCAAATAGGACCTTATCACCCACAAATACCTCTTTTATCCCCAGAAGAGGACAGTTTCTTCCAGAAAGGCCACATTTCTCCCAAATATATCACATCTTCTCCAAGAAATGCCACGTTTCCCCCTTCAAATAGGACCTTTTCACCCACTAACACCTCTTTTATCCCCAAAATAGGACAGTTTCTTGCTGACATGCCACATTTCTCCCAAATATATCACATCTTCTCCAAGAAATAACAGGTTTCCCCCTTCAAATACAACGTTTTCACCCACAAGTACCTGTTTTATCCCCAGAAGAGGACAGTTTCTTCCAGAAATGCCACATTTCTCCCAAATATATCACATCTTCTCCAAGAAATACCAGCTTTCCCCCTTCAAATATGAACTTTTCACCCACAAATACCTGTTTTATCCCCAAAAGAGGACAGTTTCTTCCAGAAATGCCACATTTCTCCCAAATATATCACATCTTCTCCAAGAAATGCCACGATTCCCCCTTCAAATAGGACCTTATCACCCACTAATACCTCTTTTATCCCCAAAAGAGGACAGTTTCTTCCTGACATGCCACATTTCTCCCAAATATATCACGTCTTCTCATAGAATTACCAGCTTTCCCCCTTCAAATAGGACCTTTTCACCCACAAATACCTCTTTTATCCCCAAAAGAGGACAGTTTCTCCCAGAAATGCCTCATTTCTTTCAAACATATCACATCTTCTCATAGAATTACCAGCTTTCCCCCTTCAAATAGGACCATTTCACCCACAAAAAATTCTTTTATCCCCAAAATAGGACAGTTTCTTCCAGACATGCCACATTTCTCCCAAATAGATCACATCTTCTCCAAGAAATACCAGCTTTCCCCCTTCAAATAGGACCTTTTCTCCATGAAATACCTCTTTTATCCCCAAAATAGGACAGTTTCTTCCAGAAAGGCCACATTTCTCCCAAATATATCATATCTTCTCCAAGAAATACCACGTTTCCCCCTTCAAATAGGACCTTTTCACCCACAAATACCTCTTTTATCCCCAAAAGAGGACAGTTTCTTCCAGAAAGGCCACATTTCTCCCAAACATATCACATCTCCTCCAAGAAATACCAGGGTTCCCCCCTTCAAATAGGACCTTTTCACCCACAAATACCTGTTTTATCCCCAAAATACGACAGTTTCTTCCAGAAATGGCACATTTCTCCCAAACATATCACATCTCCTCCAAGAAATACCAGGATTCGTCCTGAAATAGGAACTTTTCTCCCACAAATACCACCCTTCTCCCCAAAATAGGACAGTTTCTTCCAGAAAGGCCACATTTCTCCCAAATAGATCACACCTTCTCCAAGAAATACCAGGTTTTCCCCTTCAAATAGGACCTTCTCACCCACAAATACCTCTTTTATCCCCAAAATAGGACAGTTTCTTCCAGAAATGCCACATTTCTCCCAAATATATCACATCTTCTCCAAGAAATACCACCTTTCCCCCTTCAAATAGGACCTTTTCCCCAAAAAAACCTCTTTTATCCCCAAAAGAGGACAGTTTCTTCCAAGAATGCCAGATTTCTCCCAAATATATCACATCTTCTCCAAGAAATACCATGTTTCCCCCTTCAAATAGGACCTTCTCACCCACAAATACCTGTTTTATCCCCAAAAGAGGACAGTTTCTTCCAGA
>JASCYN010000149.1:30659019-30693455 GCA_030408155.1 Lophura swinhoii
TACCTGTTTTATCCCCAAAAGAGGACAGTTTCTTCCAGAAATGGCACATTTCTCCCAAATATATATCATCTTCTCCAAGAAATACCAGGTTTCCCCCTTCAATTAGGACCTTTTCTCCATGAAATACCTGTTTTATCCCCAAAAGAGGACATTTTTCTTCCAGAAATGCCACATTTATCCCAAATATATCACATCTTCTCCAAGAAATGCCACGTTTCCCCCTTCAAATAGGACCTTTTCACCCACAAATACCTCTTTTATCCCCAAAAGAGGACAGTTTCTTCCAGAAAGGCCACATTTCTCCCAAACATATCACATCTTCTCCAAGAAATACCACGTTTCCCCTTCAAATAGAACCTTTTCACCCACAAATACCTCTTTTATCCCCAAAAGAGGACAGTTTCTCCCAGACATGCCTGATTTCTCCCAAACATATCACATCTTCTCATAGAATTACCAGCTTTCCCCCTTCAAATAGGACCTTTTCAACCACTAATACCTCTTTCATCCCCAAAAGAGGACAGTTTCTTCCAGAAATGCCACATTTCTCCCAAATAGATCACATCTTCTCCAAGAAATACCAGCTTTCCCCCTTCAAATAGGACCTTTTCACCCACAAATACCTCTTTTATCCCCAAAAGAGGACAGTTTCTTCCAGAAAGGCCACATTTCTCCCAAATAGATCACATCTTCTCCAAGAAATACCAGGTTTCCCCCTTCATATATCACCTTTTCACCCACAAATACCTGTTTTATCCCAAAAGAGGACAGTTTCTTCCAGAAATGGCACATTTCTCCCAAAACATATCACATCTCCTCCAAGAAATACCAGGATTCCTCCTGAAATAGGAACTTTTCTCCCACAAATACCACCCCTCTCCCCCCAAATAGGACAGCTTCTTCCAGACATGCCACATTTCTCCCAAATATATCACATCTTCTCCAAGAAATACCAGGGTTCCCCTTCAAATAGGACCTTATCACCCACAAATACCTCTTTTATCCCCAAAAGAGGAAAGTTTCTTCCAGAAATGCCACATTTCTCCCAAATAGATCACATCTTCTCCAAGAAATACCAGGTTTCCAACTTCAAATAGGACCTTTTCAACCACTAATACCTCTTTTATCCCCAAAAGAGGACAGTTTCTTCCAGAAATGCCAGATTTCTCACAAATATAGCACATCTTCTCCAAGAAATAACATGTTTCCCCCTTCAAATACAACGTTTTCACCCACAAATACCTGTTTTATCCCCAAAATAGGACAGTTTTTTCCAGAAATGCCACATTTCTCCCAAATATACCACATCTTCTCCAAGAAATACCAGCTTTCCCCCTTCAAATAGGACCTTTTCACCCACAAATACCTCTTTTATCCCCAAAAGAGGACATTTTCTTCCAGACATGCCACATTTCTCCCAAACATATCACATCTTCTCCAAGAAATACCACCTTTCCCCCTTCAAATAGGACCTTTTCACCCACAAATACCTCTTTTATCCCCAAAAGAGAACAGTTTCTTCCAGAAATGCCACATTTCTCCCAAATAGATCACATCTTCTCCAAGAAATGCCACGTTTCCCCCTTCAAATAGGACCTTTTCACCCACAAATACCTCTTTTATCCCCAAAAGAGGACAGTCTCTTCCTGACATGCCACATTTCTCCCAAACATATCACATCTTCTCCAAGAAATACCTGCTTTCCCCCTTCAAATAGGACCTTTTCACCCACAAATACCTGTTTTATCCCCAAAAGAGGACAGTTTCTCCCAGAAATGCCACATTTCACCCAAACATATCACATCTTCTCCAAGAAATACCAGCTTTCCCCTTCAAATAGGACCTTTTCACCAAAATATAATTCTTTTATCCCCAAAATAGGACAGTTTCTTCCAGAAATGCCTGATTTCTCCCAAATATATCACATCTTCTCCAAGAAATACCAGGATTCCTCCTGAAAGAGGACCTTTTCTCCCTCAAATACCAGCCTTCTCCCCCCAAATAGGACAGTTTCTTCCTGACATGCCACATTTCTCCCAAATATATCACATCTTCTCCAAGAAATACCAGCGTTCCCCCTTCAAATAGGACCTTTTCACCCACAAATACCTGTTTTATCCCCAGAATAGGACAGTTTCTTCCAGAAATGGCACATTTCTTCCAAACATATCACATCTCCTCCAAGAAATACCAGGATTCCTCCTGAAATAGGAACTTTTCTCCCACAAATACCAACCTTCTCCCCCCAAATAGGACATTTTCTTCCAGACATGCCACATTTCTCCCAAATATATCACATCTTCTCCAAGAAATACCAGGTTTCCCCCTTCAAATAGGACCTTTTCGCCCACAAATACCTGTTATATCCCTAAAAGAGGACAGTTTCTTCCAGGAATGCCACATTTCTCCCAAATATATCACATCTTCTCCAAGAAATACCAGCTTTCCCCCTTCAAATAGGACCTTTTCACCCACAAATACCTCTTTTATCCCCAAAATAGGACAGTTTCTTCCAGATATGCCACATTTCACCCAAATATATCACATCTTCTCCAAGAAATACCACGTTTCCCCCTTCAAATAGGACCTTTTCTCCCACAAATACCTGTTTTATCCCCAAAAGAGGACAGTTTCTTCCAGAAATGGCACTTTTCTCCCAAACATATCACAACTCCTCCAAGAAATACCAGGTTTCCCCCTTCAATTAGGACCTTTTCTCCATGAAATACCTGATTTATCCCCAAAAGAGGACATTTTCTTCCAGAAATGCCACATTTATCCCAAATATATCACATCTTCTCCAAGAAATGCCACGTTTCCCCCTTCAAATAGGACCTTTTCACCCACAAATACCTCTTTTATCCCCAAAAAAGGACAGTTTCTTCCAGACATGCCACATTTCTCCCAAACATATCACATCTTCTCCAAGAAATACCAGGTTTCCCCCTTCAAATAGGACATTTTCAACCACAAATACCACTTTTATCCCCAAAAGAGGACAGTTTCTCCCAGACATGCCACATTTCTCCCAAACATATCACATCTTCTCATAGAATTACCAGCTTTCCCCCTTCAAATAGGACCTTTTCAACCACTAATACCTCTTTTATCCCCAAAAGAGGACAGTTTCTTCCAGAAATGCCACATTTCTCCCAAATAGATATCATCTTCTCCAAGAAATGCCACGTTTCCCCCTTCAAATAGGACCTTTTCACCCACAAATACCTCTTTAATCCCAAAAGAGGACAGTTTCTTCCAGACATGCCACATTTCTCCCAAACATATCACATCTTCTCCAAGAAATACCAGGTTTCCCCCTTCAAATAGGACCTTTTCACCCACAAATATCTCTTTTATCCCCAAAAGAGGACAGTTTCTCCCAGACATGCCAGATTTCTCCCAAACATATGACATCTTCTCATAGAATTACCAGCTTTCCCCCTTCAAATAGGACCTTTTCACCCACAAAAAATTCTTTTATTCCCAAAATAGGACAGTTTCTTCCAGACATGCCACATTTCTCCCAAATATATCACATCTTCTCCAAGAAATACCAGGATTCCCCCTTCAAATAGGACCTTATCACCCACAAATACCACTTTTATCCCCAAAATAGGACAGTTTCTGCCAGAAAGGCCACATTTCTCCCAAACATATCACATCTTCTCCAAGAAATACCACGTTTCCACCTTCAATTAGGACCTTTTCTCCATGAAATACCTCTTTTATCCCCAAAACAGGACATTTTCTTCCAGAAACGGCATATTTCTCCCAAATATATCACATCTTCTCCAAGAAATACCAGGTTTCCCCCTTCAAATAGGACCTTTTCTCCCACAAATACCTGTTTAATCCCCAAAAGAGGACAGTTTCTTCCAGAAATGCCACATTTCTCCCAAATATATCACAACTCCTCCAAGAAATACCAGGTTTCCCCCTTGAATTAGGAACTTTTCTCCATGAAATACCTCTTTTATCCACAAAATAGGACAGTTTCTTCCAGACATGCCACATTTCTCCCAAATATATCACATCTTCTCCAAGAAATACCAGCTTTCCCCCTTCAAATAGGACCTTTTCTCCCACAAATACCTGTTTTATCCCCAAAACAGGACAGTTTCTTCCAGAAATGGCACATTTCTCCCAAACATATCACATCTTCTCCAAGAAATACCAGGGTCCCCCCTTCAAATAGGACCTTTTCACCCACAAATACCTCTTTTATCCCCATAAGAGGACAGTTTCTTCCAGAAATGCCATATTTCTCCCAAATAGATCACATCTTCTCCAAGAAATACCACGTTTCCCCCTTCAAATAGGACCTTTTCACCCACAAATACCTCTTTTATCCCCAAAAGAGGACAGTTTCTTCCAGAAATGCCACATTTCTCCCAAACATATCACGTCTCCTCCAAGAAATTCCAGGATTCCTCCTGAAATAGGACCTTTTCTCCCACAAATACCAGCCTTTTCCCCCAAATAGGACATTTTCCTCCAGACATGCCACAGTTCTTCCAAATATATCACATCTTCTCCAAGAAATACCACGTTTCCCCCTTCAAATAGGACCTTTTCACCCACAAATACCTGTTCTATCCCCATAATAGGACAATTTCTTCCAGAAATGCCACATTTCTCCCAAATATATCACATCTTCTCCAAGAAATACCACGTTTCCCCCTTCAAATAGGACCTTTTCCCCAAAAAGCCTCTTTTATCCCCAAAAGAGGACAGTTTCTTCCAGGAATGCCAGATTTCTCCCAAATATATCACATCTTCTCCAAGAAATACCAGGTTTCCCCCTTCAAATAGGACCTTTTCACCCACAAATACCTCTTTTATCCCCAAAAGATGCCAGTTTCTTCCAGAAATGCCAGATTTCTCCCAAATAGATCACATCTTCTCCAAGAAATACCAGGTTTCCCCCTTCAAATAGGACCTTTTCCCCAAAAAGCCTCTTTTATCCCCAAAAGAGGACAGTTTCTTCCAGAAATGGCACTTTTCTCCCAAACATATCACAACTCCTCCAAGAAATACCAGGTTTCCCCCTTCAATTAGGACCTTTTCTCCATGAAATACCTGATTTATCCCCAAAAGAGGACATTTTCTTCCAGAAATGCCACATTTATCCCAAATATATCACATCTTCTCCAAGAAATGCCACGTTTCCCCCTTCAAATAGGACCTTTTCACCCACAAATACCTCTTTTATCCCCAAAAAAGGACAGTTTCTTCCAGACATGCCACATTTCTCCCAAACATATCACATCTTCTCCAAGAAATACCAGGTTTCCCCCTTCAAATAGGACCTTTTCACCCACAAATACCACTTTTATCCCCAAAAGAGGACAGTTTCTCCCAGACATGCCACATTTCTCCCAAACATATCACATCTTCTCATAGAATTACCAGCTTTCCCCCTTCAAATAGGACCTTTTCAACCACTAATACCTCTTTTATCCCCAAAAGAGGACAGTTTCTTCCAGAAATGCCACATTTCTCCCAAATAGATATCATCTTCTCCAAGAAATGCCACGTTTCCCCCTTCAAATAGGACCTTTTCACCCACAAATACCTCTTTAATCCCCAAAAGAGGACAGTTTCTTCCAGACATGCCACATTTCTCCCAAACATATCACATCTTCTCCAAGAAATACCAGGTTTCCCCCTTCAAATAGGACCTTTTCACCCACAAATATCTCTTTTATCCCCAAAAGAGGACAGTTTCTCCCAGACATGCCAGATTTCTCCCAAACATATGACATCTTCTCATAGAATTACCAGCTTTCCCCCTTCAAATAGGACCTTTTCACCCACAAAAAATTCTTTTATTCCCAAAATAGGACAGTTTCTTCCAGACATGCCACATTTCTCCCAAATATATCACATCTTCTCCAAGAAATACCAGGATTCCCCCTTCAAATAGGACCTTATCACCCACAAATACCTCTTTTATCCCCAAAATAGGACAGTTTCTGCCAGAAAGGCCACATTTCTCCCAAACATATCACATTTTCTCCAAGAAATACCACGTTTCCACCTTCAATTAGGACCTTTTCTCCATGAAATACCTCTTTTATCCCCAAAACAGGACATTTTCTTCCAGAAACGGCATATTTCTCCCAAATATATCACATCTTCTCCAAGAAATACCAGGTTTCCCCCTTCAAATAGGACCTTTTCTCCCACAAATACCTGTTTAATCCCCAAAAGAGGACAGTTTCTTCCAGAAATGCCACATTTCTCCCAAATATATCACAACTCCTCCAAGAAATACCAGGTTTCCCCCTTGAATTAGGAACTTTTCTCCATGAAATACCTCTTTTATCCACAAAATAGGACAGTTTCTTCCAGACATGCCACATTTCTCCCAAATATATCACATCTCCTGCAAGAAATACCAGCTTTCCCCCTTCAAATAGGACCTTTTCACCCACAAATACCTGTTTTATCCCCAAAAGAGGACAGTTTCTTCCAGAAATGGCACATTTCTCCCAAACATATCACATCTTCTCCAAGAAATACCAGGGTCCCCCCTTCAAATAGGACCTTTTCACCCACAAATACCTCTTTTATCCCCAAAAGAGGACAGTTTCTTCCAGAAATGCCATATTTCTCCCAAATAGATCACATCTTCTCCAAGAAATACCACGTTTCCCCCTTCAAATAGGACCTTTTCACCCACAAATACCTCTTTTATCCCCAAAAGAGGACAGTTTCTTCCAGAAATGCCACATTTCTCCCAAACATATCACGTCTCCTCCAAGAAATTCCAGGATTCCTCCTGAAATAGGACCTTTTCTCCCACAAATACCAGCCTTTTCCCCCAAATAGGACATTTTCCTCCAGACAGGCCACAGTTCTTCCAAATATATCACATCTTCTCCAAGAAATACCAGCTTTCCCCCTTCAAATAGGACCTTTTCACCCACAAATACCTGTTCTATCCCCATAATAGGACAATTTCTTCCAGAAATGCCACATTTCTCCCAAATATATCACATCTTCTCCAAGAAATACCACGTTTCCCCCTTCAAATAGGACCTTTTCCCCAAAAAGCCTCTTTTATCCCCAAAAGAGGACAGTTTCTTCCAGGAATGCCAGATTTCTCCCAAATATATCACATCTTCTCCAAGAAATACCAGCTTTCCCCCTTCAAATAGGACCTTTTCACCCACAAATACCTCTTTTATCTCCAAAAGAGGACAGTTTCTGCCAGAAATGCCACATTTCTCCCAAATATATCACATCTTCTCCAAGAAATGCCACGTTTCCCCCTTCAATTAGGACCTTTTCACCCACAAATACCTCTTTTATCCCCAAAAGAGGACAGTTTCTTCCAGACATGCCACATTTCTCCCAAACATATCACATCTTCTCCAAGAAATACCAGGTTTCCCCCTTCAAATAGGACCTTTTCACCCACAAATACCTCTTTTATCCCCAAAAGAGGACAGTTTTTTCCAGACATGCCAGATTTCTCCCAAACATATCACATCTTCTCATAGAATTACCAGCTATCCCCCTTCAAATAGGACCTTTTCACCCACAAAAAACTCCTTTATTCCCAAAATAGGACAGTTTCCTCCAGAAATGCCTGATATCTCCCAAATATATCACATCTTCTCCAAGAAATACCAGGTTTCCCCCTGGAAACAGGACCTTTTCACCCACAAATACCTCTTTTATCCCTCAAATAGGACAGTTTCTTCCAGACATGCCACATTTCTCCCAAATATATCACATCTTCTCCAAGAAATACCAGGATTCCTCCTGAAAGAGGACATTTTCTCCCTCAAATACCAGCCTTCTCCCCAAAAATAGGACAGTTTCTTCCAGGAATGCCAGATTTCTCCCAAATAGATCACATCTTCTCCAAGAAATACCACGTTTCCCCCTTCAAATAGGACCTTTTTCCCAAAAAAACCTCTTTTATCCCCAAAAGAGGACAGTTTCCTCCAGAAATGCCACATTTCTCCCAAATATATCACATCTTCTCCAAGAAATGCCAGGATTCCTCCTGAAATAGGACCTTCTCACCCAAAACTACCAGCCTTCTCCCCCCAAATTGGACATTTTCTTCCAGAAAGGCCACATTTCTCCCAAATATACCACATCTTCTCCAAGAAATACCAGGATTCCCCCTTCAAATAGGACCTTTTCACACACAATTACCTGTTTTATCCCCAAAAGAGGACAGTTTCTTCCAGACGTGCCACATTTCTCCCAAATGTATCACATCTTCTCCAAGAAATACCAGCATTCCCTCTTCAAATAGGACCTTTTCACCCACAAATACTTCTTTTATTCCCTAAATACGACAGTTTCTGCCTGTAATGCCACATTTCTCCCAAATATATCACATCTTCTCCAAGAAATGCCACGTTTCCCCCTTCAAATAGGACCTTTTCACCCACAAATACCTCTTTAATCCCCAAAAGAGGACAGTTTCTTCCAGACATGCCACATTTCTCCCAAACATATCACATCTTCTCCAAGAAATACCAGGTTTCCCCCTTCAAATAGGACCTTTTCACCCACAAATACCTCTTTTATCCCGAAAAGAGGACAGTTTCTCCCAGACATGCCAGATTTCTCCCAAACATATGACATCTTCTCATAGAATTACCAGCTTTCCCCCTTCAAATAGGACCTTTTCACCCACAAAAAATTCTTTTATTCCCAAAATAGGACAGTTTCTTCCAGACATGCCACATTTCTCCCAAATATATCACATCTTCTCCAAGAAATACCAGGATTCCACCTTCAAATAGGACCTTATCACCCACAAATACCACTTTTATCCCCAAAATAGGACAGTTTCTGCCAGAAAGGCCACATTTCCCCCAAACATATCACATCTTCTCCAAGAAATACCACGTCTCCCCCTTCAATTACGGCCTTTTCTCCATGACATACCTGTTTTATCCCCAAAAGAGGACAGTTTCTCCCAGAAATGCCACATTTCTCCCAAATAGATCACATCTTCTCCAAGAAATACCAGGTTTCTTCCTTCAAATAGGACCTTTTCTCCCACTAATACCTGTTTGATCCCCAAAAGAGGACAGTTTCTTCCAGAAATGCCACATTTCTCCCAAATAGATCACATCTTCTCCAAGAAATACCAGGATTCCTCCTGAAAGAGGACCTTCTCACCCAAAACTACCAGCCTTCTCCCCCCAAATTGGACATTTTCTTCCAGAAAGGCCAGATTTCTCCCAAATATATCACATCTTCTCCAAGAAATACCAGGATTCCTCCTGAAATAGGAACTTCTCACCCAAAACTACCAGACTTCTCCCCCCAAATTGGTCTTTTTCTTCCAGAAAGGCCACATTTCTCCCAAATAGATCACATCTTCTCCATGAAATACCAGCTTTCCCCCTTCAAATAGGACCTTTTCTCCCACAAATACCTGTTTTATCCCCCAGAATAGGACAGTTTCTTCCAGAAATGCCACATTTCTCCCAAATATATCACATCTTCTCCAAGAAATACCAGGTTTCCCCCTTCAAATAGAACCTTTTCACCCACAAATACCTGTTTTATCCCCAAAATAGGACAGTTTCTTCCAGAAATGCCACATTTCTCCCAAATAGATCACATCTTCTCCAAGAAATACCAGCTTTCCCCCTTCAAATAGGACCTTTTCAACCACTAATACCTGTTTTATCCCCAAAATAGGACAGTTTCTTCCAGACATGCCACATTTCTCCCAAATAGATCACATCTTCTCCAAGAAATACCAGCTTTCCCCCTTCAAATAGGACCTTTTCAACCACAAATACCTCTTTTATCCCCAAAATAGGACAGTTTCTTCCAGACATGCCACATTTCTCCCAAATATATCACATCTTCTCCAAGAAATGCCAGGATTCCTCCTGAAATAGGGCCTTCTCACCCAAAACTACCAGCCTTCTCCCCCCAAATTGGACATTTTCTTCCAGAAAGGCCACATTTCTCCCAAATATATCACATCTTCTCCAAGAAATACCAGGATTCCTCCTGAAATAGGACCTTCTCACCCAAAACTACCAGCCTTCTCCCCCCAAATTGGACATTTTCTTCCAGAAAGGCCACATTTCTCCCAAATAGATCACTTCTTCTCCAAGAAATACCAGCTTTCCCCCTTCAAATAGGACCTTTCCACCCACAAATACCACTTTTATACCCAAAAGAGGACAGTTTCTTCCAGAAATGCCTCATTTCTCCCAAACATATCACATATTCTCCAAGAAATACCAGCTTTCCCCCTTCAAATAGGACCTTTTCACCCACAAGTACCTGTTTTATCCCCAAAAGAGGACAGTTTCGTCCAGAAATGCCACATTTCTCCCAAACATATCACATCTTCTCCAAGAAATACCACCTTTCCACCTTCAAATATGACCTTTTCACCCACAAATACCTCTTTTATCCCCAAAATAGGACACTTTCTTCCAGACATGCCACATTTCTCCCAAATATATCACATCTTCTCCAAGAAATACCAGGTTTCCCCCTTCAAATAGGACCTTTTCACCCACAAATACCTCTTTTATCCCCAAAAGAGGACAGTCTCTTCCTGACATGCCACATTTCTCCCAAATATATCACATCTTCTCCAAGAAATACCTGCTTTCCCCCTTCAAATAGGACCTTTTCACCCACAAATACCTGTTTTATCCCCAAAAGAGGACAGTTTCTTCCAGAAATGCCACATTTCTCCCAAACATATCACATCTCCTCCAAGAAATACCAGGTTTCCCCCTTCAAATAGGACCTTTTCACCCACATATAATTCTTTTATCCCCAAAATAGGACAGTTTCTTCCAGAAATGCCTGATTTCTCCCAAATATATCACATCTTCTCCAAGAAAGACCAGGTTTCCCCCTTCAAATACGATCTTTTCACCCACAAATACCTCTTTTATCCCTCAAATAGGACAGTTTCTTCTAGAAATGCCAGATTTCTCCCAAATAGATCACATCTTCTCCAAGAAATACCAGGATTCCTCCTGAAAGAGGACCTTTACTCCCTCAAATACCAGCCTTCTCCCCCCAAATAGGACAGTTTCTTCCAGAAATGCCACATTTCTCCCAAATAGATCACATCTTCTCCAAGAAATACCAGGGTTCCCCCTTCAAATAGGACCTTTTCACCCACAAATACCTGTTTTATCCCCAGAATAGGACAGTTTCTTCCAGAAACGGCACATTTCTCCCAAACATATCACATCTCCTCCAAGAAATACCAGGATTCCTCCTGAAATAGGAACTTTTCTCCCACAAATACCACCCTTCTCCCCCCAAATAGGACATTTTCTTCCAGACATGCCACATTTCTCCCAAATATATCACATCTTCTCCAAGAAATACCAGGTTTTCCCCTGGAAATAGGACCTTTTCACCCACAAAAACCTGGTCTATCCCCATAAGAGGAGAGTTTCTTCCAGAAATGCCACATTTCTCCCAAATATATCACATCTTCTCCAAGAAATACCAGGTTTCCCCCTTCAAATAGGACCTTTTCACCCACAAGTACCTGTTTTATCCCCAAAAGAGGACAGTTTCTTCCAGGAATGCCACATTTCTCCCAAATACATCACATCTTCTCCAAGAAATACCAGCTTTCCCCCTTCAAATAGGACCTTTTCACCCACAAATACCTCTTTTATCCCCAAAATAGGACAGTTTTTTCCAGACATGCCACATTTCACCCAAATATATCACATCTTCTCCAAGAAATACCAGGGTTCCCCCTTCAAATAGGACCTTTTCACCCACAAATACCTGTTTTATCCCCAAAAGAGGATAGTTTCTTCCAGAAATGCCACATTTCTCCCAGATAGATCACAACTTCTCCAAGAAATACCAGGTTTCCCCCTTCAATTAGGACCTTTTCTCCATGAAATACCTGTTTTATCCCCAAAAGAGGACATTGTCTTCCAGAAATGCCACATTTCTCCCAAATATATCACATCTTCTCCCACAAATACCAGGTTTCCCCCTTCAAATAGGACCTTTTCACCCACAAATACCTCTTTTATCCCGAAAAGAGGGCAGTTTCTTCCAGAAAGGCCACATTTCTCCCAAATAGATCACATCTTCTCCAAGAAATACCAGGTTTCCTCCTTCAAATAGGACCTTTTCTCCCACAAATACCTGTTTTATCCCCAAAAGAGGACAGTTTCTTCCAGAAATGGCACATTTCTCCCAAACATATCACATCTCCTCCAAGAAATACCAGGATTCCTCCTGAAATAGGAACTTTTCTCCCACAAATACCACCCTTCTCCCCCCAAATAGGACATTTTCTTCCAGACATGCCACATTTCTCCCAAATAGATCACATCTTCTCCAAGAAATACCAGCTTCCCCCTTCAAATAGGACCTTTTCACCCACAAATACCTCTTTTATCTCCAAAAGAGGACAGTTTCTACCAGACATGCCACATTTCTCCCAAATAGATCACATCTTCTCCAAGAAATACCAGCTTTCCCCCTTGAAATAGGACCTTTTCACCCACAAATACCTCTTTTATCCCCAAAAGAGGATAGTTTCTTCCAGAAATGCCATATTTCTCCCAAACATATCACATCTTCTCCAAGAAATACCAGGTTTCCCCCTTCAAATAGGAACTTTTCACCCAGAAATACCTCTTTTATCCCCAAAAGAGGACAGTTTCTTCCAGACATGCCACATTTCTCCCAAACATATCACACCTTCTCCAAGAAATACCAGGTTTCCCCCTTCAAATAGGACCTTTTCACCCACAAATACCTGTTTTATCCCCAAAAGAGGACAGTTTCTTCCAGAAATGGCACATTTCTCCCAAACATATCACATCTCCTCCAAGAAATACCAGATTCCTCCAGAAATAGGAACTTTTCTCCCAAAAATACCACCCTTCTCCCCCCAAATAGGACATTTTCTTCCAGACATGCCACATTTCTCCCAAATATATATCATCTTCTCCAAGAAATACCAGGGTTCCCCCTTCAAATAGGACCTTTTCACCCACAAATACCTCTTTTATCCCCAAAAGAGGACAGTTTCTTCCAGACATGCCACATTTCTCCCAAATATATCACATCTTCTCCAAGAAATGCCAGGATTCCTCCTGAAATACGACCTTCTCACCCAAAACTACCAGCCTTCTCCCCCCAAATTGGACATTTTCTTCCAGAAAGGCCAGATTTCTCCCAAATAGATCACATCTTCTCCAAGAAATACCAGGATTCCTCCTGAAATAGGACCTTCTCACCGAAAACTACCAGCCTTCTCCCCCCAAATTAGACATTTTCTTCCAGAAAGGCCACATTTCACCCAAATAGATCACATCTTCTCAAAGAAATACCAGCTTTCCCCCTTCAAATAGGACCTTTTCACCCACAAATACCTCTTTTATCCCCAAAATAGGACAGTTTCTTCCAGAAATGCCACATTTCTCCCAAATATATCACATCTTCTAAAAGAAATACCACGTTTCCCCCTTCAAATAGGACCTTTTCTCCAAGAAATACCTCTTTTATCCCCAAAAGAGGACAGTTTCTTCCAGACATGCCACATTTCTCCCAAACATATCACATCTTCTCCAAGAAATACCAGCTTTCCCCCTTCAAATAGGACCTTTTCACCCACAAATACCTCTTTGATCCCCAAAATAGGACAGTTTTTTCCAGACATGCCACATTTCACCCAAATATATCACATCTTCTCCAAGAAATACCAGCTTTCCCCCTTCAAATAGGAACTTTTCTCCCACAAATACCTGTTTTATCCCCAAAAGAGGACAGTTTCTTCCAGGAATGCCACATTTCTCCCAAATATATCACAACTCCTCCAAGAAATACCAGGTTTCCCCCTTCAATTAGGACCTTTTCTCCATGAAATACCAGTTTTATCCCCAAAATAGGACATTTTCTTCCAGAAATGCCACATTTCTCCCAAATACATCACAACTCCTCCAAGAAATACCACGTTTCCCCCTTGAATTAGGACCTTTTCTCCATGAAATACCTCTTTTATCCCCAAAAGAGGACAGTTTCTTCCAGAAATGGCACATTTCTCCCAAATATATCACATCTTCTCCAAGAAATGCCAGGATTCCTCCTGAAATAGGACCTTCTCACCCAAAACTACCAGCCTTCTCCCCCCAAATTGGACATTTTCTTCCAGAAAGGCCACATTTCTCCCAAATAGATCACATCTTCTCCAAGAAATACCAGGGTTCCCCCTTCAAATAGGACCTTTTCTCCCACAAATACCTGTTTTATCCACAAAACAGGACACTTTCTTCCAGAAATGCCACATTTCTCCCAAATATATCACATCTTCTCCAAGAAATACCAGCTTCCCCCTTCAAATAGGACCTTTTCACCCACAAATACCTCTTTTATCTCCAAAAGAGGACAGTTTCTACCAGACATGCCACATTTCTCCCAAATAGATCACATCTTCTCCAAGAAATACCAGCTTTCCCCCTTCAAATAGGACCTTTTCACCCACAAATACCTCTTTTATCCCCAAAAGAGGATAGTTTCTTCCAGAAATGCCATATTTCTCCCAAACATATCACATCTTCTCCAAGAAATACCAGGTTTCCCCCTTCAAATAGGAACTTTTCACCCACAAATACCTCTTTTATCCCCAAAAGAGGACAGTTTCTTCCAGAAATGCCACATTTCTCCCAAATAGATCACATCTTCTCCAAGAAATACCAGGGTTCCCCCTTCAAATAGGACCTTTTCACCCACAAATACCTGTTTTATCCCCAAAAGAGGACAGTTTCTTCCAGAAATGGCACATTTCTCCCAAACATATCACATCTCCTCCAAGAAATACCAGGATTCCTCCAGAAATAGGAACTTTTCTCCCAAAAATACCACCCTTCTCCCCCCAAATAGGACATTTTCTTCCAGACATGCCACATTTCTCCCAAATATATCACATCTTCTCCAAGAAATACCACGTTTACCCCTTCAAATAGGACCTTTTCTCCCACAAATACCTCTTTTATCCCCATAAGAGGACAGTTTCTTCCAGAAATGCCACATTTCTCCCAAATATATCACATCTTCTCCAAGAAATACCACGTTTCCCCCATCAAATAGGACCTTTTTCCCAAAAAAAACCTCTTTTATCCCCAAAAGAGCACAGTTTCTTCCAGGAATGCCAGATTTCTCCCAAACATATCACATCTTCTCCAAGAAATACCAGCTTTCCCCCTTCAAATAGGACCTTCTCACCCACAAATACCTCTTTTATCCCCAAAATAGGACAGTTTTTTCCAGACATGCCACATTTCTCCCAAATAGATCACATCTTCTCCAAGAAATACCAGGTATCCCCCTTCAAATAGGACCTTATCACCCACAAATACCACTTTTATCCCCAATATAGGACAGTTTCTTCCAGAAAGGCCACATTTCTCCCAAATATATATCATCTTCTCCAAGAAATACCAGGTTTCCCCCTTCAAATAGGACCTTTTCAACCACTAATACCTCTTTTATCCCCAAAAGCGGACAGTTTCCTCCAGAAATGCCACATTTCTCCCAAATATACCACATCTTCTCCAAGAAATACCACGTTTCCCCCTTCAAATAGGACCTTCTCACCCAAAACTACCAGCCTTCTCCCCCCAAATTGGACATTTTCTTCCAGAAAGGCCACATTTCTCCCAAATATATCACATCTTCTCCAAGAAATACCAGGTTTCCCCCTTCCAATACAACGTTTTCACCCACAAATACCTGTTTTATCCCCAAAAAAGGACAGTTTCTTCCAGAAATGCCACATTTCTCCCAAATATATCACATCTTCTCCAAGAAATACCAGCTTTCCCCCTTCAAATAGGACCTTTTCACCCACAAATACCACTTTTATCCCCAAAATAGGACAGTTTCTTCCAGAAAGGCCACATTTCCCCCAAATAGATCACATCTTCTCCAAGAAATACCAGCTTTCCCCCTTCAAATAGGACCTTTTCACCCACAAATACCTGTTTTATCCCCAAAAGAGGACAGTTTCTTCCAGAAATGCCATATTTCTCCCAAACATATCACATCTTCTCCAAGAAATACCACGTTTCCCCCTTCAAATAGGACCTTTTCCCCAAAAAGCCTCTTTTATCCCCAAAAGAGGACAGTTATTTCCAGACATGCCACATTTCTCCCAAATATATCACATCTTCTCCAAGAAATACCAGGGTTCCCCCTTCAAATAGGAACTTTTCTCCCACAAATACCTCTTTTATCCCCAAAAGAGGACAGTTTCTTCCAGAAATGCCACATTTCTCCCAAATATATCACAACTCCTCCAAGAAATACCACGTTTCCCCCTTGAATTAGGACCTTTTCTCCATGAAATACCTCTTTTCTCCCCAAAAGAGGACAGTTTCTTCCAGAAATGCCACATTTCTCCCAAATATATATCATCTTCTCCAAGAAATACCAGCTTTCCCCCTTCAAATAGGACCTTTTCACCCACAAATACCTCTTTTATCCCCAAAAGAGGACAGTTTCTTCCAGAAATGCCACATTTCTCCCAAATATATCACATCTTCTCCAAGAAATGCCAGGATTCCTCCTGAAATAGGACCTTCTCACCCAAAACTACCAGCCTTCTCCCCCCAAATTGGACATTTTCTTCCAGAAAGGCCAGATTTCTCCCAAATATATCACATCTCCTCCAAGAAATACCAGGATTCCTCCGGAAATAGGACCTTCTCACCGAAAACTACCAGCCTTCTCCCCCCAAATTAGACATTTTCTTCCAGAAAGGCCACATTTCACCCAAATAGATCACATCTTCTCCAAGAAATACCAGCTTTCCCCCTTCAAATATGACCTTTTCACCCACAAATACCTCTTTTATCCCCAAAATAGGACAGTTTCTTCCAGAAATGCCACATTTCTCCCAAATATATCACATCTTCTCCAAGAAATGCCACGTTTCCCCCTTCAAATAGGACCTTTTCACCCACAAATACCTCTTTTATCCCCAAAAGAGGACAGTTTCTTCCAGACATGCCACATTTCTCCCAAACATATCACATCTTCTCCAAGAAATACCAGGATTACCCTTTCAAATAGGACCTTTTCACCCACAAATACCTCTTTTATCCCCAAAATAGGACAGTTTTTTCCAGACATGCCACATTTCACCCAAATATATCACATCTTCTCCAAGAAATACCAGCTTTCCCCCTTCAAATAGGAACTATTCTCCCACAAATACCTGTTTTATCCCCAAAAGAGGACAGTTTCTTCCAGGAATGCCACATTTCTCCCAAATATATCACAACTCCTCCAAGAAATACCAGGTTTCCCCCTTCAATTAGGACCTTTTCTCCATGAAATACCAGTTTTATCCCCAAAATAGGACATTTTCTTCCAGAAATGCCACATTTCTCCCAAATATATCACATCTTCTCCCACAAATACCAGGTTTCCCCCTTCAAATAGGACCTTTTCAACCACTAATAACTCTTTTATCCCCAAAAGAGGACTGTTTCTTCCAGAAATGGCACATTTCTCCCAAATATATCACATCTTCTCCAAGAAATGCCAGGATTCCCCCTTCAAATAGGAACTTGTCACCCACAAATACCTTTTATCCCCAAAATAGGACAGATTCTTCCAGAAATGCCACATTTCTCCCAAATATATCACATCTTCTCCAAGAAATACCAGCTTTCCCCCTTCAAATAGGACCTTTTCACCCACAAATACCTGTTTTATCCCCAAAAGAGGACAGTTTCTTCCAGAAATGGCACATTTCTCCCAAACATATCACATCTCCTCCAAGAAATACCAGGATTCCTCCTGAAATAGGAACTTTTCTCCCACAAATACCACCCTTCTCCCCAAAATAGGACAGTTTCTTCCAGAAAGGCCACATTTCTCCCAAATAGATCACACCTTCTCCAAGAAATACCAGGTTTTCCCCTTCAAATAGGACCTTCTCACCCACAAATACCTGTTTTATCCCCAAAATAGGACAGTTTCTTCCAGAAATGCCACATTTCTCCCAAATATATCACATCTTCTCCAAGAAATACCAGGTTTCCCCCTTCAAATACAACGTTTTCACCCACAAATAACTCTTTTATCCCAAAAATAGGACAGTTTCTTCCAGAAATGCCACATTTCTCCCAAATATTCCACATCTTCTCCAAGAAATACCAGGTTTCCCCCTTCAAATAGGACCTTTTCACCCACAAGTACCTGTTTTATCCCCAAAAGAGGACAGTTTCTTCCAGAAATGCCACATTTCTCCCAAATATATCACATCTTCTCCAAGAAATACCACGTTTCACCCTTCAAATAGGACCTTTTCACCCACAAATACCTCTTTTATCCCCAAAAGAGGACAGTTTCTTCCAGAAATGCCACATTTCTCCCAAATAGATCACATCTTCTCCAAGAAATGCCACGTTTCCCCCTTCAAATAGGACCTTTTCACCCACAAATACCTGTTTTATCCCCAAAAGAGGACAGTTTCTCCCAGAAATGCCACATTTCTCCCAAACATATCACATCTTCTCATAGAATTACCAGCTTTCCCCCTTCAAATAGGACCTTTTCACCCACAAAAAATTCTTTTATCCCCAAAATAGGACAGTTTCTTCCAGAAATGCCTGATTTCTCCCAAATATATCACATCTTCTCCAAGAAATACCTGGTTTCCCCCTTCAAATACGACCTTTTCACCCACAAATACCTCTTTTATCCCTCAAATAGGACAGTTTCTTCCAGACATGCCACATTTCTCCCAAATATATCACATCTTCTCCAAGAAATACCAGGATTCCTCCTGAAATAGGACCTTTTCTCCCTCAAATACCAGCCTGCTCCACAGAAATAGGACAGTTTCTTCCTGACATGCCATATTTCACCCAAATATATCACATCTTCTCCAAGAAATACCAGGTATCCCCCTTCAAATAGGACCTTATCACCCACAAATACCACTTTTATCCCCAAAATAGGACAGTTTCTTCCAGAAAGGCCACATTTCTCCCAAATATATATCATCTTCTCCAAGAAATACCAGGTTTCCCCCTTCAAATAGGACCTTTTCAACCACTAATACCTCTTTTATCCCCAAAAGAGGACAGTTTCCTCCAGAAATGCCACATTTCTCCCAAATATACCACATCTTCTCCAAGAAATACCACGTTTCCCCCTTCAAATAGGACCTTCTCACCCAAAACTACCAGCCTTCTCCCCCCAAATTGGATATTTTCTTCCAGAAAGGCCACATTTCTCCCAAATATATCACATCTTCTCCAAGAAATACCAGGATTCCTCCTGAAATAGGACCTTCTCACCGAAAACTACCAGCCTTCTCCCCCCAAATTGGACATTTTCTTCCAGAAAGGCCACATTTCTCCCAAATATATCACATCTTCTCCAAGAAATACCAGCTTTCCCCCTTCAAATAGGACCTTTTCTCCCACAAATACCTGTTTTATCCCCAGAATAGGACAGTTTCTTCCAGAAATGCCACATTTCTCCCAAATATATCACATCTTCTCCAAGAAATACCAGCTTTCCCCCTTCAAATAGGACCTTTTCACCCACTAATAGCAGGCTTCTCCCCCAAATAGGACAGTTTCTTCCAGAAATGCCACATTTCTCCCAAATATATCACATCTTCTCCAAGAAATACCACGTTTCCCCCATCAAATAGGACCTTTTCACCCACAAGTACCTCTTTTATCCCCAAAAGAGGACAGTTTCTTCCAGACATGCCACATTTCTCCAAAATATATCACATCTTCTCCAAGAAATGACAGGTTTCCCCCTTCCAATACGTTTTCACCCACAAATACCTGTTTTATCCCCAAAAGAGGACAGTTTCATCCAGAAATGCCACATTTCTCCCAAATATAGAGCATCTTCTCCAAGAAATACCAGGTTTCCCCCTTCAAATAGGACCTTTTCACCCACAAATACCTGTTTTATCCCCCAAATAGGACAGTTTCTTCCAGACATGCCACATTTCTCCCAAATAGATCACATCTTCTCCAAGAAATACCAGCTTTCCCCCTTCAAATAGGACCTTTTCACCCACAAATACCTGTTTTATCCCCAAAAGAGGACAGTTTCTTCCAGAAATGCCATATTTCTCCCAAACATATCACATCTTCTCCAAGAAATACCACGTTTCCCCCTTCAAATAGGACCTTTTCCCCAAAAAGCCTCTTTTATCCCCAAAAGAGGACAGTTATTTCCAGACATGCCACATTTCTCCCAAATATATCACATCTTCTCCAAGAAATACCAGGGTTCCCCCTTCAAATAGGAACTTTTCTCCCACAAATACCTCTTTTATCCCCAAAAGAGGACAGTTTCTTCCAGAAATGCCACATTTCTCCCAAATATATCACAACTCCTCCAAGAAATACCACGTTTCCCCCTTGAATTAGGACCTTTTCTCCATGAAATACCTCTTTTCTCCCCAAAAGAGGACAGTTTCTTCCAGAAAGGCCACATTTCTCCCAAATATATATCATCTTCTCCAAGAAATACCAGCTTTCCCCCTTCAAATAGGACCTTTTCACCCACAAATACCTCTTTTATCCCCAAAAGAGGACAGTTTCTTCCAGAAATGCCACATTTCTCCCAAATATATCACATCTTCTCCAAGAAATGCCAGGATTCCTCCTGAAATAGGACCTTCTCACCCAAAACTACCAGCCTTCTCCCCCCAAATTGGACATTTTCTTCCAGAAAGGCCAGATTTCTCCCAAATATATCACATCTCCTCCAAGAAATACCAGGATTCCTCCGGAAATAGGACCTTCTCACCGAAAACTACCAGCCTTCTCCCCCCAAATTAGACATTTTCTTCCAGAAAGGCCACATTTCACCCAAATAGATCACATCTTCTCCAAGAAATACCAGCTTTCCCCCTTCAAATATGACCTTTTCAACCACAAATACCTCTTTTATCCCCAAAATAGGACAGTTTCTTCCAGAAATGCCACATTTCTCCCAAATATATCACATCTTCTACAAGAAATACCACGTTTCCCCCTTCAATTAGGACCTTTTCTCCAAGAAATACCTCTTTTATCCCCAAAAGAGGACAGTTTCTTCCAGACATGCCACATTTCTCCCAAATAGAACACATCTTCTCCAAGAAATACCAGCTTTCCCCCTTCAAATAGGACCTTTTCACCCACAAATACCTCTTTTATCCCCAAAATAGGACAGTTTTTTCCAGACATGCCACATTTCACCCAAATATATCACATCTTCTCCAAGAAATACCAGCTTTCCCCCTTCAAATAGGAACTTTTCTCCCACAAATACCTCTTTTATCCCCAAAAGAGGACTGTTTCTTCCAGGAATGCCACATTTCTCCCAAATATATCACAACTCCTCCAAGAAATACCAGGTTTCCCCCTTCAATTAGGACCTTTTCTCCATGAAATACCAGTTTTATCCCCAAAATAGGACATTTTCTTCCAGAAATGCCACATTTCTCCCAAATAGATCACATCTTCTCCCACAAATACCACCCTTCCCCCTTCAAATAGGACCTTTTCAACCACTAATACCTCTTTTATCCCCAAAAGAGGACTGTTTCTTCCAGAAATGGCACATTTCTCCCAAATATATCACATCTTCTCCAAGAAATGCCAGGATTCCCCCTTCAAATAGGAACTTGTCACCCACAAATACCTCTCTTATCCCCAAAAGAGGACAGTTTCTTCCAGAAATGCCACATTTCTCCCAAATATATCACATCTTCTCCAAGAAATACCAGCTTTCCCCCTTCAAATAGGACCTTTTCACCCACAAATACCTGTTTTATCCCCAAAAGAGGACAGTTTCTTCCAGAAATGGCACATTTCTCCCAAACATATCACATCTCCTCCAAGAAATACCAGGATTCCTCCTGAAATAGGAACTTTTCTCCCACAAATACCACCCTTCTCCCTCCAAATAGGACATTTTCTTCCAGACATGCCACATTTCTCCCAAATATATCACATCTCCTTCAAGAAATACCAGCTTTCCCCCTTCAAATAGGACCTTATCACCACAAATACCACTTTTATCCCCAGAATAGGACAGTTTCTTCCAGAAATGCCACATTTCTCCCAAATATATCACATCTTCTCCAAGAAATACCAGGTTTCCCCCTTCAAATACAACGTTTTCACCCACAAATAACTCTTTTATCCCAAAAATAGGACAGTTTCTTCCAGAAATGCCACATTTCTCCCAAATATTCCACATCTTCTCCAAGAAATACCACGTTTCCCCCTTCAAATAGGACCTTTTCACCCACAAGTACCTGTTTTATCCCCAAAAGAGGACAGTTTCTTCAAAAAATGCCACATTTCTCCCAAATATATCACATCTTCTCCAAGAAATACCACGTTTCCCCCTTCAAATAGGACCTTTTCACCCACAAATACCTGTTTTATCCCCAAAAGAGGACAGTTTCTTCCAGAAATGCCACATTTCTCCCAAATAGATCACATCTTCTCCAAGAAATGCCACGTTTCCCCCTTCAATTAGGACCTTTTCTCCTTGAAATACCTGTTTTATCCCCAAAACAGGACACTTTCTTCCAGGAATGCCACATTTCTCCCAAATATATCTCATCTTCTCACACAAATACCAGGTTTCCCACTTCAAATAGGACCTTTTCAACCACTAATACCTGTTTTATCCCCAAAGGAGGACAGTTTCTTCCAGAAATGCCACATTTCTCCCAAATAGATCACATCTTCTCCAAGAAATACCAGGATTCCTCCTGAAAGAGGACCTTCTCACCCAAAACTACCAGCGTTCTCCCCCCAAATTGGACATTTTCTTCCAGAAAGGCCACGTTTCTCCCAAATATATCACATCTTCTCCAAGAAATACCAGAATTCCTCCTGAAATAGGACCTTCTCACCGAAAACTACCAGCCTTCTCCCCCCATATTGGACATTTCTTCCATAAAGGACGCATTTCTTCCAAATAGATCACATCTTCTACATGAAATACCAGCTTTCCCCCTTCAAATAGGACCTTTTCTCCCACAAATACCTGTTTTATCCCCAAAAGAGGACAGTTTCATCCGGAAAGGCCACATTTCTCCCAAATAGATCACATCTTCTCCAAGAAATACCAGCTTTCCCCCTTCAAATAGGACCTTTTCAACCACAAATACCTGTTTTATCCCCAAAAGAGGACAGTTTCTTCCAGAAATGCCACATTTCTCCCAAACATATCACATCTTCTCCAAGAAATACCAGGTTTCCCCCTTCAAATAGGACCTTTTCACCCACAAATACCTGTTTTATCCCCAAAAGAGGACAGTTTCTTCCAGAAATGACACATTTCTCCCAAACATATCACATCTTCTGCAAGAAATACCAGGATTACTCCTGAAATAGGAACTTTTCTCCCACAAATACCACCCTTCTCCCCCCAAATAGGACATTTTCTTCCAGAAAGGCCACATTTCCCCCGAACATATCACGTCTCCTCCAAGAAATACCAGGTTTTCCCCTGGAAATAGGACCTTTTCACCCACAAATACCTGTTCTATCCCCATAAGAGGACAGTTTCTTCCAGAAATGCCACATTTCTCCCAAACACATCACATCTTTTCCAAGAAATACCACGTTTCCCCCTTCAAATAGGACCTTTTCCCCAAAAAAACCTCTTTTATCCCCAAAAGAGGACAGTTTCTTCCAGGAATGCCAGATTTCTCCCAAATAGATCACATCTTCTCCAAGAAATACCACGTTTCCCCCTTCAAATAGGACCTTCTCACCCACAAATACCTCTTTTATCCCCAAAATAGGACAGTTTTTTCCAGACATGCCACATTTCTCCTAAATATATCACATCTTCTCCAAGAAATACCAGCTTTCCCCCTTCAAATAGGACCTTTTCACCCACAAATACCTGTTTTATCCCCAAAATAGGACAGTTTCTTCCAGAAATGCCTGATTTCTCCCAAACAGATCACATCTTCTCCAAGAAATACCAGGTTTCCCCCTTGAATTAGGACCTTTTATCCCACAAATACCTGTTTTATCCCCAAAAGAGGACAGTTTCTTCCAGAAATGCCACATTTCTCCCAAATAGATCACATCTTCTCCAAGAAATACCAGGGTTCCCCCTTCAAATAGGAACTTTTCTCCCACAAATACCTGTTTTATCCCCAAAAGAGGACAGTTTCTTCCAGAAATGGCACATTTCTCCCAAACATATCACATCTCCTCCAAGAAATACCAGGATTCCTCCTGAAATAGGACCTTCTCAACCAAAACTACCAGCCTTCTCCCCCCAAATTGGACATTTTCTTCCAGAAATGGCACATTTCTCCCAAATATATCACATCTTCTCCAAGAAATACCAGGTTTCCCCCTTCAAATAGGACCTTTTCACCCACAAATAGCTGTTCTATCCCCATAAGAGGACAGTTTCTTCCAGAAATGCCACATTTCTCCCAAATATATCACATCTTCTCCAAGAAATACCACGTTTCCCCCCTTCAAATAGGACCTTATCACCCACAAATACCACTTTTATCCCCAAAAGAGGACAGTTTCTTCCAGGAATGCCACATTTCTCCCATATAGATCACATCTTCTCCAAGAAATACCACGTTTCCCCCTTCAAATAGGACCTTCTCACCCACAAATACCTCTTTTATCCCCAAAATAGGACAGTTTCTTCCAGACATGCCACATTTCTCCTAAATATATCACATCTTCTCCAAGAAATACCAGGTTTCCCCCTTCAAATAGGACCTTATCACCCACAAATACCACTTTTATCCCCAATAGAGGACAGTTTCTTCCAGAAATGCCACATTTCTCCCAAATATATATCATCTTCTCCAAGAAATACCAGGTTTCCCCCTTCAAATAGGACCTTTTCAACCACTGATACCTCTTTTGTCCCCAAAATAGGACAGTTTCTTCCAGAAATGCCACATTTCTCCCAAATATATCACATCTTCTCCAAGAAATGCCAGGATTCCTCCTGAAATAGGACCTTCTCACCGAATACTACCAGCCTTCTCCCCCCAAATTGGACATTTTCTTCCAGAAAGGCCACATTTCTCCCAAATATATCACATCTTCTCCAAGAAATAACAGGTTTCCCCCTTCAAATACAACGTTTTCTCCCACAAATACCTGTTTTATCCCCAAAAGAGGACAGTTTCTTCCAGGAATGCCAGATTTCTCCCAAATAGATCACATCTTCTCCAAGAAATACCACGTTTCCCCCTTCAAATAGGACCATCTCACCCACAAATACCTCTTTTATCCCCAAAATAGGACAGTTTTTTCCAGACATGCCACATTTCTCCCAAATATATCACATCTTCTCCAAGAAATACCAGGTTTCCCCCTTCAAATAGGACCTTATCACCCACAAATACCACTTTTATCCCCAAAAGAGGACTGTTTCTTCCAGAAAGGCCACATTTCTCCCAAATATATATCATCTTCTCCAAGAAATACCAGGTTTCCCCCTTCAAATAGGACCTTTTCAACCACTAATACCTCTTTTATCCCCAAAAGAGGACAGTTTCTTCCAGAAATGCCACATTTCTCCCAAATAGATCACATCTTCTCCAAGAAATGCCAGGATTCCTCCTGAAATAGGACCTTCTCACCGAAAACAACCAGCCTTCTCCCCCCAAATTGGACATTTTCTTCCAGAAAGGCCACATTTCTCCCAAATATATCACATCTTCTCCAAGAAATAACAGGATTCCCCCTTCAAATACAACGTTTTCACCCACAAATACCTGTTTTATCCCCACAAGAGGACAGTTTCTTCCAGGAATGCCAGATTTCTCCCAAATATATCACATCTTCTCCAAGAAATACCACGTTTCCCCCTTCAAATAGGACCTTCTCACCCACAAATACCTCTTTTATCCCCAAAATAGGACAGTTTTTTCCAGACATGCCACATTTCTCCCAAATATATCACATCTTCTCCAAGAAATACCAGGTATCCCCCTTCAAATAGGACCTTATCACCCACAAATACCACTTTTATCCCCAAAAGAGGACAATTTCTTCCAGAAAGGCCACATTTCTCCCAAATATATATCATCTTCTCCAAGAAATACCAGGTTTCCCCCTTCAAATAGGACCTTTTCAACCACTAATACCTCTTTTATCCCCAAAAGAGGACAGTTTCTTCCAGAAATGCCACATTTCTCCCAAATAGATCACATCTTCTCCAAGAAATGCCAGGATTCCTCCTGAAATAGGACCTTCTCACCGAAAACTACCAGCCTTCTCCCCCCAAATTGGACATTTTCTTCCGGAAAGGCCACATTTCTCCCAAATATATCACATCTTCTCCAAGAAATAACAGGTTTCCCCCTTCAAATACAACGTTTTCACCCACAAATACCTGTTTTATCCCCAAAAGAGGACAGTTTCTACCAGGAATGCCAGATTTCTCCCAAATATATCACATCTTCTCCAAGAAATATCACGTTTCCCCCTTCAAATAGGACCTTCTCACCCACAAATACCTCTTTTATCCCCAAAATAGGACAGTTTTTTCCAGACATGCCACATATCTCCCAAATATATCAAATCTTCTCCAAGAAGTACCAGGTTTCCCCCTTCAAATAGGACCTTTTCACCCACAAATACCACTTTTATCCCCAAAAGAGGACAGTTTCCTCCAGAAAGGCCACATTTCTCCCAAATATATATCATCTTCTCCAAGAAATACCAGGTTTCCCCCTTCAAATAGGACCTTTTCAACCACTAATACCTCTTTTATCCCCAAAAGAGGACAGTTTCTTCCAGAAATGCCACATTTCTCCCAAATATATCACATCTTCTCCAAGAAATACCACGTTTCCCCCATCAAATAGGACCTTTTCACCTACAAATACCTCTTTTGTCCCCAAAATAGGACAGTTTCTTCCAGAAATGCCACATTTCTCCCATATATATCACATCTTCTCCAAGAAATACCAGGTTTCCCCCTTCAAATAGGACCTTTTCACCCACAAATACCTCTTTTATCCCCAAAATAGGACACTTTCTTCCAGAAATGCCACATTTCTCCCAAATACATCACATCTTCTCCAAGAAATACCAGGTTTCCCCCTTCAAATAGGACCTTTTCACCCACAAATACCTCTTTTATCCCCAAAAGAGGACAGTTTCTTCCAGAAATGCCACATTTCTCCCAAATAGATCACATCTTCTCCAAGAAATACCAGGTATCCCCCTTCAAATAGGACCTTTTCACCCACAAATACCTGTTTTATCCCCAAAATAGGACAGTTTCTTCCAGAAATGGCACATTTCTCCCAAACATATCACATCTCCTCCAAGAAATACCAGGATTCCTCCTGAAAAAGGATCTTTTCTCCACAAATACCACCCTTCTCCCCCCAAATAGGACATTTTCTTCCAGACATGCCACATTTCTCTAAATATACCACATCTTCTCCAAGAAATACCAGCTTTCCCCCTTCAAATAGGACCTTTTCACCCACAAATACCTGTTCTATCCCCATAAGAAGAGAGTTTCTTCCAGAAATGCCACATTTCTCCCAAAAATATCACATCTTCTCCAAGAAATACCACGTTTCCCCCTTCAATTAGGACCTTTTCTCCAAGAAATACCTGTTTTATCCCAAAAGAGGACAGTTTCTTCCAGACATGCACATTTCTCCCAAATATATCACATCTTCTCCAAGAAATGCCACGTTTCCCCCTTCAAATAGGACCTTTTCACCCACAAATACCTGTTTTATCCCCAAAAGAGGACAGTTTCTTCCAGAAATGGCACTTTTCTCCAAACATATCACATCTTCTCCAAGAAATACCAGGTTTCCCCCTTCAAATAGGACCATTTCACCCACAAATACCTGTTTTATCCCCAAAAGAGGACAGTTTCTCCCAGAAATGCCACATTTCTCCCAAACATATCACTATCTTCTCATAGAATTACCAGCTTTCCCCCTTCAAATAGGACCTTTTCACCCACAAAAAATTCTTTATCCCCAAAATAGGACAGTTTCTTCCAGAAATGGCCTGATTTCTCCCAAATATATCACATCTTCTCCAAGAAATACCTGGTTTCCCCCTTCAAATACGACCTTTTCACCCACAAATACCTCTTTTATCCCTCAAATAGGACAGTTTCTTCCAGACATGCCAGATTTCTCCCAAATATATCACATCTTCTCCAAGAAATACCAGGATTTCTCATGAAATAGGACCTTTTCTCCTCAAATACCAGCCTGCTCCACACAAATAGGACAGTTTCTTCCTGACATGCCATATTTCCACCCAAATATATCACATCTTCTCCAAGAAATACCACGTTTCCCCCTTCAAATAGGACCTTATCACCCACAAATACCACTTTTATCCCCAAAATAGGGACAGTTTCTGCCAGAAAAGCCACATTTCTCCCAAATATATCACATCTCTCCAAGAAATGCCACATTTCCCCCTTCAATTAGGAACTTTTCTCCATGAAATACCTGTTTTATCCCCAAAACAGGACACTTTCTTCCAGAAATGCCACATTTCTCCCAAATATATCACATCTTCTCACACAATACCAGGTTTCCCCCTTCAAATAGGAGCTTTTCAACCACTAATACCTCTTTTATCCCCAAAGGAGGACAGTTTCTTCCAGAAATGCCACATTTCTCCCAAATAGATCACATCTTCTCCAAGAAATACCAGGATTCCTCCTGAAGAGGACCTTCTCACCCAAAACTACCAGCGTTCTCCCCCCAAATTGGACATTTTCTTCCAGAAAGGCCACATTTCTCCCAAATATATCACATCTTCTCCAGAAATACCAGGATTCCTCCTAAAATAGGACCTTCTCACCGAAAACTACCAGCCTTCTCCCCCCATATTGGACATTTCTTCCATAAAGGACGCATTTCTTCCAAATAGATCACATCTTCTACATGAAATACCAGCTTTCCCCTTCAAATAGGACCTTTTCTCCCACAAATACCTGTTTTATCCCCAAAGAGGACAGTTTCTTCCGGAAAGGCCACATTTCTCCCAAATAGATCACATCTTCTCCAAGAAATACCAGCTTTTCCCCCTTCAATAGGACCTTTTCAACCACAAATACCTGTTTTATCCCCAAAAGAGGACAGTTTCTTCCAGAAATGCCACATTTCTCCCAAACATATCACATCTTCTCCAAGAAATACCAGGTTTCCCCCTTCAAATAGGACATTTTCACCCACAAATACCTGTTTTATCCCCAAAAGAGGACAGTTTCTTCCAGAAATGACACATTTCTCCCAAACATATCACATCTTCTGCAAGATAAATACCAGGATTACTCCTGAAATAGGAACTTTTCTCCCACAAATACCACCCTTCTCCCCCCAAATAGGACATTTTCTTCCAGAAAGGCCACATTTCCCCCAAACATATCACGTCTCCTCCAAGAAATACCAGATTTCCCCTGGAAATAGGACCTTTTCAAACACAAATACCTGTTCTATCCCCATAAGAGGACAGTTTCTTCCAGAAATGCCACATTTCTCCCAAATACATCACATCTTTTCCAAGAAATACCACGTTTCCCCCTTCAAATAGGACCTTTTCCCCAAAAAAAACCTTTTTTATCCCCAAAAGAGGACAGTTTCTTCCAGGAATGCCAGATTTCTCCCCAAATAGATCACATCTTCTCCAAGAAATACCCACGTTTCCCCCTTCAAATAGGACCTTCTCACCCACAAATACCTCTTTTATCCCCAAATAGGACAGTTTTTCCAGACATGCCACATTTCTCCTAAATATATCACATCTTCTCCAAGAAATACCCAGCTTTCCCCCTTCAAATAGGACCTTTTCACCCACAAATACCTGTTTTATCCCCAAAATAGGACAGTTTCTTCCAGAATGCCTGATTTCTCCCAAATAGATCACATCTTCTCCAAGAAATACCAGGTTTCCCCCTTGATTAGGACATTTTATCCATGAAATACCTGTTTTATCCCCAAAAGAGGACAGTTTCTTCCAGAAATGCCACATTTCTCCCCAAATAGATCACATCTTCTCCAAGAAATACCAGGGTTCCCCCTTCAAATAGGACCTTTTCACCCACAAATAACCTGTTTTATCCCCAAAAGAGGACAGTTCTTCCAGAAATGGCACATTTCTCCCAAACATATCACATCTCCTCCAAGAAATACCAGGATTCCTCCTGAAATAGGACCTTCTCAACCAAAACTACCAGCCTTCTCCCCCCAAATTGACATTTTCTTCCAGAAATGCACATTTCTCCCCAAATATATCACATCTTCTCCAAGAAATACCAGGTTTTCCCTGGATATAGGACCTTTTCACCCACAAATACCTGTTCTATCCCCATAAGAGGACAGTTTCTACCAGAAATGCCACATTTCTCCCAATTATATCACATCTTCTCCAAGAAATACCACGTTTCCCCCTTCAAATAGGACCTTATCACCCACAAATACCACTTTTTATCCCCAAAAGAGGACAGTTTCTTCAAGAAATGCCACATTTCTCCCAAATAGATCACATCTTCTCCAAGAAATACCACGTTTCCCCCCTTCAAATAGGACCTTCTCACCCACAAACTACCTCTTTTATCCCCAAAATAGGACAGTTTTTTCCAGACATGCCACATTTCTCCCAAATATATCACATCTTCTCCAAGAAATACCAGGTTTCCCCCTTCAAATAGGACCTTATCACATAAAATACCACTTTTATCGCCAAAAGAGGACAGTTTCTTCCAGAAAGGCCACATTTCTCCCAAATATATATCATCTTCTCCAAGAAATACCAGGTTTCCCCCCCTTCAAATAGGACCTTTTCAACCACTAATACCTCTTTTATCCCCCAAAAGAGGACAGTTTCTTCCAGAAATGCCACATTTCTCCCAAATAGATCACATCTTCTCCAAGAAATGCCAGGATTCCTCCAGAAATAGGACCTTCTCACCCAAAACTACCAGCCTTCTCCCCCCAAATTGGACATTTTCTTCCAGAAAGGCCACATTTCTCCCAAATATATTCACATCTTCTCCAAGAAATAACAGGTTTCCCCCTTCAAATACAACGTTTTCACCAAAAATACCTGTTTTATCCCCAAAAGAGGACAGTTTCTTCCAGGAATGCCAGATTTCTCCCAAATATATCACATCTTCTCCAAGAAATATCACGTTTCCCCCTTCAAATAGGACCTTCTCACCCACAACATACCTCTTTTATCCCCAAAATAGGACAGTTTTTTCCAGACATGCCACATTTCTCCCAAATATATCACATCTTCTCCAAGAAGTACCAGCTTTCCCCCTTCAAATAGGAACTTTTCTCCCACAAATACCTCTTTTATCCCCAAAAGAGGACTGTTTCTTCCAGGAATGCCACATTTCTCCCAAATATATCACAACTCCTCCAAGAAATACCAAGGTTCCCCCCTTCAATTAGAGACCTTTTCTCCATGAAATACCAGTTTTATCCCCAAAATAGGACATTTTCTTCCAGAAATGCCACATTTCTCCCAAATAGATCACATCTTCTCCCACAAATACCACCCTTCCCCTTCAAATAGACCTTTCAACCACTAATACCTCTTTTATCCCCAAAAGAGGACTGTTTCTTCCAGAAATGGCACATTTCTCCCAATATATCACATCTTCTCCAAGAAATGCCAGATTCCCCCTTCAAATAGGAACTTGTCACCCACAAATACCTCTCTTATCCCCAAAAGAGGACAGTTTCTTCCAGAAATGCCACATTTCTCCCAAATATATCACATCTTCTCCAAGAAATACCAGCTTTCCCCCTTCAAATAGGACCTTTTCACCCACAAATACCTGTTTTATACCCAAAAGAGGACAGTTTCTTCCAGAAATGGCACATTTCTCCCAAACATATCACATCTCCTCCAAGGAAATACCAGGATTCCTCCTGAAATAGGAACTTTTCTCCCACAAATACACACCCTTCTCCCTCCAAATAGGACATTTTCTTCCAGACATGCCACATTTCTCCCAAATATATCACATCTCCTTCAAGAAATACCAGCTTTCCCCTTCAAATAGGACCTTATCACCACAAATACCACTTTATCCCAGAATAGGACAGTTTCTTCCAGAAATGCCACATTTCTCCCAAATATATCACATCTTCTCCAAGAAATACCAGGTTTCCCCCTTCAAATACAACGTTTTCACCCACAAATAACTCTTTTATCCCAAAAATAGGACAGTTTCTTCCAGAAATGCCACATTTCTCCCAAATATTCCACATCTTCTCCAAGAAATACCACGTTTCCCCCTTCAAATAGGACCTTTTCACCCACAAGTACCTGTTTTAATCCCCAAAGAGGACAGTTTCTTCAAAAAATGCCACATTTCTCCCAAATATATCACATCTTCTCCAAGAAATACCACGTTTCCCCCTTCAAATAGGACCTTTTCACCCACAAATACCTGTTTTATCCCCAAAAGAGGACAGTTTCTTCCAGAAATGCACATTTCTCCCAAATAGATCACATCTTCTCCAAGAAATGCCACGTTTCCCCCCTTCAATTAGGACCTTTTCTCCATGAAATACCTGTTTTTATCCCCAAAACAGGACACTTTCTTCCAGGAATGCCACATTTCTCCCAAATATATCTCATCTTCTCACACAAATACCAGGTTTCCCACTTCAAATAGGACCCTTTTCAACCACTAATACCTGTTTTATCCCCAAAGGAGGACAGTTTCTTCCAGAAATGCCACATTTCTCCCAAATAGATCACATCTTCTCCAAGAAATACCAGGATTCCTCCTGAAAGAGGACCTTCTCACCCAAAACTACCAGCGTTCTCCCCCCAAATTGGACATTTTCTTCCAGAAAGGCCACATTTCTCCCAAATATATCACATCTTCTCCAAGAAATACCAGAATTCCTCCTGAAATAGGACCTTCTCACCGAAAACTACCAGCCTTCTCCCCCCATATTGGACATTTCTTCCATAAAGGACGCATTTCTTCCAAATAGATCACATCTTCTACATGAAATACCAGCTTTTCCCCCTTCAAATAGGACCTTTTCTCCCACAAATACCTGTTTTATCCCAAAAGAGGACAGTTTCTTCCGGAAAGGCCACATTTCTCCCAATAGATCACATCTTCTCCAAGAAATACCAGCTTTCCCCCTTCAAATAGGACCTTTTCAACCACAAATACCTGTTTTATCCCCAAAAGAGGACAGTTTCTTCCAGAAATGCCACATTTCTCCCAAACATATCACATCTTCTCCAAGAAATACCAGGTTTCCCCCCTTCAAATAGGACCTTTTCTCCCACAAATACTGTTTATCCCCAAAAGAGGACAGTTTCTTCCAGAAATGACACATTTCTCCCAAACATATCACATCTTCTGCAAGAAATACCAGGATTACTCCTGAAATAGGAACTTTTCTCCCACAAATACCACCCTTCTCCCCCAAATAGGACATTTTCTTCCAGAAAGGCACATTTCCCCCGAACATATCACGTCTCCTCCAAGAAATACCAGGTTTTCCCCTGGAAATAGACCTTTTCACCCACAAATACCTGTTCATCCCCATAAGAGGACAGTTTCTTCCAGAAATGCCACATTTCTCCCAAACACATCACATCTTTTCCCAAGAAATACCACGTTTCCCCCCTTCAAAAAGGACCTTTTCCCCAAAAAAACCTCTTTTATCCCCAAAAGAGGACAGTTTCTTCCAGGAATGCCAGATTTCTCCCAAATAGATCACATCTTCTCCAAGAAATACCACGTTTCCCCCTTCAAATAGGACCTTCTCACCCACAAATACCTCTTTTATCCCCAAAATAGGACAGTTTTTTCCAGACATGCCACATTTTCTCCTAAATATATCACATCTTCTCAAGAAATACCAGCTTTCCCCCTTCAAATAGGACCTTTTCACCCACAAATACCTGTTTTATCCCCAAAATAGGACAGTTTCTTCCAGAAATGCCTGATTTCTCCCAAACAGATCCACATCTTCTCCAAGAAATACCAGGTTTCCCCTTGAATTAGGACCTTTTATCCCACAAATACCTGTTTTATCCCCAAAAGAGGACAGTTTCTTCCAGAAATGCCACATTTTCTCCCAAATAGATCACATCTTCTCCAAGAAATACCAGGGTTCCCCCTTCAAATAGGAACTTTTCACCCACAAATACCTGTTTTATCCCCAAAAGAGGACAGTTTCTTCCAGAAATGGCACATTTCTCCCAAACATATCACATCTCCTCCAAGAAATACCAGGATTCCTCCTGAATTAGGACCTTCTCAACAAAACTACCAGCCTTCTCCCCCCAAATTGGACATTTCTTCCAGAAATGGCACATTTCTCCCAAATATATCACATCTTCTCCAAGAAATACCAGGTTTCCCCCTTCAAATAGACCTTTTCACCCACAAATAGC
>JASCYN010000149.1:30693555-30778961 GCA_030408155.1 Lophura swinhoii
AGAAACTGTGCTCTTTTGGGGATAAAAGAGGTATTTGTGGGTGAATAGGTCCTAATTGAAGGGGGAAAGCTGGTATTTCTTGGAGAAGATGTGATCTATTTGGGAGAAATGTGGCATTTCTGGAAGAAACTGTCGTATTTTGGGGATAAAACAGGTATTTGTGGGAGAAAAGGTCCTATTTGAAGGGGGAAAGCTGGTATTTCTTGGAGAAGATGTGATCTATTTGGGAGAAATGTGGCATGTCTGGAAGAAACTGTCCTATTTTGGGGATAAAAGAGGTATTTGTGGGTGAAAAGGTCCTATTTGAAGGGGGAAAGCTGGTATTTCTTGGAGAAGATGTGATATATTTGGGAGAAATGTGGCCTTTCTGGAAGAAAATGTCCTATTTTGGGGATAAAAGAGGTATTTGTGGGTGAAAAGTTCCTATTTGAAGGGGGAAACGTGGTATTTCTTGGAGAAGATGCGATCTATTTGGGAGAAATGTGGCATGTCTGGAAGAAACTGTCCTCTTTTGGGGATAAAAGAGGTATTTGTGGGTGAAAAGGTCCTATTTGAAGGGGGAAACCTGGTATTTCTTGGAGAAGATGTGATATGTTTGGGAGAAATGTGGCCTTTCTGGCAGAAACAGTCCTCTTTTGGGGATATAACAGGTATTTGTGGGTGAAAAGGTCCTATTTGAAGGGGGAAAGCTGGTATTTCTTGGAGAAGATGTGATATATCTGGGTGATATGTGGCATGTCTGGAAGAAAATGTCCTATTTGGGAGGAGAAGGCTGGTATTTGTGGGAGAAAAGGTCCTATTTCAGGAGGAATCCTGGTATTTCTTGGAGGTGATGTGATCTATTTGGGAGAAATGTGGCATGTCTGGAAGAAACTGTCCTCTTTTGGGGATAAAAGAGGTATTTGTGGGTGAAAAGGTCCTATTTGAAGGGGGAAACCTGGTATTTCTTGGAGAAGATGTGATATATTTTGGGAGAAATGTGGCATTTCTGGAAGAATCTGTCCTCTTTTGGGGATAAAAGAGGTATTTGTGGGTGAAAAGGTCCTATTTGAAGGGGGAAACCTGGTATTTCTTGGAGAAGATGTGATATATTTGGGAGAAATGTGGCATTTCTGGAAGAAACTGTCCTCTTTTGGGGATAAAAGAGGTATTTGTGGGTGAAAAGTTCCTATTTGAAGGGGGAAACGTGGTATTTCTTGGAGAAGATGTGATATATTTGGGAGAAATCTGGGATTTCTGGAAGAATATGTCCAATTTGAGGGATAAAACAGGTATTTGTGGTTGAAAAGGTCCTATTTGAAGGGGGATAGCTGGTATTTCTTGGAGAATATGTGATATGTTTGGGAGAAATGTGGCATTTCTGGAAGAAACTGTCCTATTTTGGGGATAAAAGAGGTATTTGTGGGTGAAAAGGTCCTATTTGAAGGGGGAAAGCTGGTATTTCTTGGAGAAGATGTGATATATTTGGGAGAAATGAGGCATTTCTGGAAGAAACTGTCCTATTTTGGGGATAAAAGAGGTATTTCTGTGTGAAAAGGTCCTATTTGAAGGGGGAAACCTGGTATTTCTTGGAGAAGATGTGATATATTTGGGAGAAATCTGGCCTTTCAGGAAGAAACTGTCGTATTTTGGGGATAAAAGAGGTATTTGTTGGTGAGAAGGTCCTATTTGAAGGGGGAAAGCAGGTATTTCTTGGAGAAGATGTGATATATTTGGGAGAAATGTGGCATTTCTGGAAGAAACTGTCCTGTTTTGGGGATAAAAGAGGTATTTGTGGGAGAAAAGGTCCTATTTGAAGGGGGAAAGCTGGTATTTCTTGGAGAAGATGTGATCTATTTGGGAGAAATGTGGCATGTCTGGAAGAAACTGTCCAATTTGGGGGGAGAAGGCTGGTAGTTTTCGGTGAGAAGGTCCTATTTCAGGAGGAATCCTGGTATTTCTTGGAGAAGATGTGATCTATTTGGGAGAAATGTGGCCTTTCTGGAGGAAAATCTCCAATTTGGGGGGAGAAGGCTGGTAGTTTTGGGTTAGAAGGTCCTATTTCAGGAGGAATCCTGGCATTTCTTGGAGAAGATGTGATCTATTTGGGAGAAATGTGGCCTTTCCGGAAGAAACTGTCCTCTTTTGGGGATAAAAGAGGTATTTGTGGGTGAAAAGGTCCTATTTGAAGGGGGAAACCTGGTATTTCTTGGAGAAGATGATATATATTTGGGAGAAATGTGGCCTTTCTGGAAGAAACTGTCCTATTTTGGGGATAAAAGAGGTATTTCTGTGTGAAAAGGTCCTATTTGAAGGGGGAAACCTGGTATTTCTTGGAGAAGATGTGATATATTTGGGAGAAATGTGGCGTGTCTGGAAGAAACTGTCCTATTTTGGGGATGAAAGAGGTATTAGTTGGTGAAAAGGTCCTATTTGAAGGGGGAAAGCTGGTTTTTCTTGGAGAAGATGTGATATATTTGGGAGAAATCAGGCATTTCTGGAAGAAATTGTCCTCTTTTGGGGATCAAAGAGGTATTTGTGGGAGAAAAGGTCTATTTCAAGGGGGAAAGCTGGAATTTCTTGGTGGAGATGCGATCTATTTGGGAGAAATGAGGCATTTCTGGAAGAAAATGTCCAATTTGGGGGGAGAAGGCTTGTAGTTGTGGGAGAGAAGGTCCTATTTCAGGAGGAATCCTGGTATTTCTTGGAGAAGATGTGATATACTTGGGAGAAATGTGGCATTTCTGGAAGAAACTGTCCTCTTTTGGGGATAAAAGAGGTATTTGTGGGTGAAAAGGTCCTATTTGAAGGGGGAACCCGGGTATTTCTTGGAGAAGATGTGATATATTTGGGAGAAATGTGGCATTTCTGGAAGAAACTGTCCTCTTTTGGGGATAAAAGAGGTATTTGTGGGAGAAAAGGTCCTATTTCAAGGGGGAAAGCTGGTATTTCTTGGAGTAGATGTGATCTATTTGGGAGAAATGTGGCATGTCTGGAAGAAACTGTCCTCTTTTGGGGATAAAAGAGGTATTTGTGGGTGAAAATGTCCTATCTGAAGGGGGAAACTTGGTATTTTTTGGAGAAGATGTGATCTATTTGGGAGAAATGTGGCATGTCTGGAAGAAACTGTCCTATTTGGGGGGAGAAGGCTGGTACTTGTGGGAGAAAAGGTCCTATTTCAGGAGGAATCCTGGTATTTCTTGGAGGATATGTGATATGTTTGGGAGAAATGTGCCATTTCTGGAAGAAACTGTCCTCTATTGGGGATAAAAGAGGTATTTGTGGGTAAAAAGGTCCTATTTGAAGGGGGAAAGCTGGTATTTCTTGGAGAAGATGTGATATGTTTGGGAGAAATGTGGCATTTCTGGAAGAACCTGTCCTCTTTTGGGGATAAAAGAGGTATTTGTGGGTGAAAAGGTCCTATTTGAAGGGGGAAACCTGGTATTTCTTGGAGAAGATGTGATATATTTGGGAGAAATCTGGCCTTTCAGGAAGAAACTGTCCTCTTTTGGGGATAAAAGAGGTATTTGTGGTTGAAAAGGTCCTATTTGAAGGGGGATAGCTGGTATTTCTTGGAGAAGATGTGATATATTTGGGAGAAATGTGGCATTTCTGGAAGAAACTGTCCTATTTTAGGGATAAAAGAGGTATTTGTGGGTGAAAAGGTCCTATTTGAAGGGGGAAAGCTGGTATTTCTTGGAGGAGATGTGATATATTTGGGAGAAATGTGGCATTTCTGGAAGAAACTGTCCTCTTTTGGGGATAAAAGAGGTATTTGTGGGTGAAAAGGTCCTATTTGAAGGGGGAAACCTGGTATTTCTTGGAGAAGATGTGATATATTTGGGAGAAATGTGGCATTTCTGGAAGAAACTGTCCTATTTTGGGGATAAAACAGGTATTTGTGGGTGAATAGGTTATATTTTAAGGGGTAAGCTGGTATTTCTTGGAGAAGATGTGATATATTTGGGAGAAATGTGGCCTTTCTGGAAGAAACTGTCCTATTTTGGGGATAAAAGAGGTATTTGTGGGTGAAAAGGTCCTATTTGAAGGGGGAACCCGGTATTTCTTGGAGAAGATGTGATATATTTGGGAGAAATGTGGCATTTCTGGAAGAAACTGTCCTATTTTGGGGATAAAAAAGGTATTTGTGGGTGAAAAGGTCCTGTTTGAGGGGGGAAAGCTGGTATTTCTTGGAGAAGATATGCTATATTTGGGAGAAATGTGGCATTTCTGGCAGAAACTGTCCTCTTTTGGGGATAAAAGAGGTATTTGTGGGTGAAAAGGTCCTATTTGAAGGGGGAAAGCTGGTATTTCTTGGAGAAGATGTGATATATCTGGGTGATATGTGGCATGTCTGGAAGAAAATGTCCTATTTGGGAGGAGAAGGCTGGTATTTGTGGGAGAAAAGGTCCTATTTCAGGAGGAATCCTGGTATTTCTTGGAGGTGATGTGATATATTTGGGAGAAATGTGGCATGTCTGGAAGAAACTGTCCGATTTTGGGGATAAAACAGGTATTTGTGGGTGAAAAGGTCCTATTTGAAGGGGGAAACCTGGTATTTCTTGGAGAAGATGTGATCTATTTGGGAGAATTGTTGCATGTCTGGAAGAAAATGTCCTATTTGGGGGTAGAAGCCTGGTATTAGTTGGTGAAAAGGTCCTATTTGAAGGGGGAAACCTGGTATTTCTTGGAGAAGATGTGATATATTTGGGAGAAATCTGGCCTTTCTGGAAGAAACTGTCCTCCTTTGGGGATAAAACAGGTATTTGTGGGTGAAAAGGTCCTATTTGAAGGGGGAAACGTGGTATTTCTTGGAGTAGATGTGATATATTTGGGAGAAATCTGGGATTTCTGGAAGAATATGTCCAATTTGAGGGATAAAAGAGGTATTTGTGGTTGAAAAGGTCCTATTTGAAGGGGGAAAGCAGGTATTTCTTGGAGAAGATGAGGTATATTTGGGAGAAATGTGGCATTTCTGGAAGAAACTGTCCTCTTTTGGGGATAAAAGAGGTATTTGTGGGTGAAAAGGTCCTATTTGAAGGGGGAAAGCTGGTATTTCTTGGAGAAGATGTGATATATTTGGGAGAAATCTGGCCTTTCAGGAAGAAACTGTCGTCTTTTGGGGATAAAAGAGGTATTTGTGGGTGAAAAGGTCCTATTTGAAGGGGGAAACCTGGTATTTCTTGGAGAAGATGTGATATATTTGGGAGAAATGTGGCCTTTCTGGAAGAAACTGTGCTCTTTTGGGGATAAAAGAGGTATTTGTGGGTGAAAACGTCCTAATTGAAGGGGGAAAGCTGGTATTTCTTGGAGAAGATGTGATCTATTTGGGAGAAATGTGGCATTTCTGGAAGAAACTGTCGTCTTTTGGGGATAAAACAGGTATTTGTGGGAGAAAAGGTCCTATTTGAAGGGGGAAAGCTGGTATTTCTTGGAGAAGATGTGATATATTTGGGAGAAATGTGGCCTTTCTGGAAGAAACTGTCCTATTTTGGGGATAAAAGAGGTATTTGTGGGTGAAAAGGTCCTATTTGAAGAGGGAAAGCTGGTATTTCTTGGAGAAGATGTGATATATTTGGGAGAAATGTGGCCTTTCTTGAAGAAACTGTCGTCTTTTGGGGATAAAAGAGGTATTTGTGGGTGAAAAGTTCCTATTTGAAGGGGGAAACGTGGTATTTCTTGGAGAAGATGCGATCTATTTGGGAGAAATGTGGCATGTCTGGAAGAAACTGTCCTCTTTTGGGGATAAAAGAGGTATTTGTGGGTGAAAAGGTCCTATTTGAAGGGGGAAACCTGGTATTTCTTGGAGAAGATGTGATATGTTTGGGAGAAATGTGGCCTTTCTGGCAGAAACAGTCCTCTTTTGGGGATATAACAGATATTTGTGGGTGAAAAGGTCCTATTTGAAGGGGGAAAGCTGGTATTTCTTGGAGAAGATGTGATATATCTGGGTGATATGTGGCATGTCTGGAAGAAAATGTCCTATTTGGGAGGAGAAGGCTGGTATTTGTGGGAGAAAAGGTCCTATTTCAGGAGGAATCCTGGTATTTCTTGGAGGTGATGTGATCTATTTGGGAGAAATGTGGCATGTCTGGAAGAAACTGTCCTCTTTTGGGGATAAAAGAGGTATTTGTGGGTGAAAAGGTCCTATTTGAAGGGGGAAACCTGGTATTTCTTGGAGAAGATGTGATATATTTTGGGAGAAATGTGGCATTTCTGGAAGAAACTGTCCTCTTTTGGGGATAAAAGAGGTATTTGTGGGTGAAAAGGTCCTATTTGAAGGGGGAAACCTGGTATTTCTTGGAGAAGATGTGATATATTTGGGAGAAATCTGGCCTTTCAGGAAGAAACTGTCGTATTTTGGGGATAAAAGAGGTATTTGTTGGTGAGAAGGTCCTATTTGAAGGGGGAAAGCAGGTATTTCTTGGAGAAGATGTGATATATTTGGGAGAAATGTGGCATTTCTGGAAGAAACTGTCCTGTTTTGGGGATAAAAGAGGTATTTGTGGGAGAAAAGGTCCTATTTGAAGGGGGAAAGCTGGTATTTCTTGGAGAAGATGTGATCTATTTGGGAGAAATATGGCATGTCTGGAAGAAAATGTCCAATTTGGGGGGAGAAGGCTGGTAGTTTTCGGTGAGAAGGTCCTATTTCAGGAGGAATCCTGGTATTTCTTGGAGAAGATGTGATCTATTTGGGAGAAATGTGGCCTTTCTGGAGGAAAATCTCCAATTTGGGGGGAGAAGGCTGGTAGTTTTGGGTTAGAAGGTCCTATTTCAGGAGGAATCCTGGCATTTCTTGGAGAAGATGTGATCTATTTGGGAGAAATGTGGCCTTTCCGGAAGAAACTGTCCTCTTTTGGGGATAAAAGAGGTATTAGTGGTTGAAAAGGTCCTATTTGAAGGGGGAAACCTGGTATTTCTTGGAGAAGATGATATATATTTGGGAGAAATGTGGCCTTTCTGGAAGAAACTGTCCTATTTTGGGGATAAAAGAGGTATTTCTGTGTGAAAAGGTCCTATTTGAAGGGGGAAACCTGGTATTTCTTGGAGAAGATGTGATATATTTGGGAGAAATGTGGCGTGTCTGGAAGAAACTGTCCTATTTTGGGGATGAAAGAGGTATTTGTGGGTGAAAAGGTCCTATTTGAAGGGGGAAAGCTGGTTTTTCTTGGAGAAGATGTGATATATTTGGGAGAAATCAGGCATTTCTGGAAGAAATTGTCCTCTTTTGGGGATCAAAGAGGTATTTGTGGGAGAAAAGGTCTATTTGAAGGGGGAAAGCTGGAATTTCTTGGTGGAGATGCGATCTATTTGGGAGAAATGAGGCATTTCTGGAAGAAAATGTCCAATTTGGGGGGAGAAGGCTTGTAGTTTTGGGAGAGAAGGTCCTATTTCAGGAGGAATCCTGGTATTTCTTGGAGAAGATGTGATATACTTGGGAGAAATGTGGCATTTCTGGAAGAAACTGTCCTCTTTTGGGGATAAAAGAGGTATTTGTGGGTGAAAAGGTCCTATTTGAAGGGGGAAAGCTGGTATTTCTTGGAGAAGATGTGATCTATTTGGGAGAAATGTGGCATTTCTGGAAGAAACTGTCCTCTTTTGGGGATAAAAGAGGTATTTGTGGGAGAAAAGGTCCTATTTGAAGGGGGAAAGCTGGTATTTCTTGGAGAAGATGTGATATATTTGGGAGAAATGTGGCATGTCTGGAAGAAACTGTCCTCTTTTGGGGATAAAAGAGGTATTTGTGGGTGAAAATGTCCTATCTGAAGGGGGAAACTTGGTATTTTTTGGAGAATATGTGATCTATTTGGGAGAAATGTGGCATGTCTGGAAGAAACTGTCCTATTTGGGGGGAGAAGGCTGGTACTTGTGGGAGAAAAGGTCCTATTTCAGGAGGAATCCTGGTATTTCTTGGAGGATATGTGATATGTTTGGGAGAAATGTGGCATTTCTGGAAGAAACTGTCCTCTTTTGGGGATAAAAGAGGTATTTGTGGGTAAAAAGGTCCTATTTGAAGGGGGAAAGCTGGTATTTCTTGGAGAAGATGTGATATATTTGGGAGAAATGTGGCATTTCTGGAAGAAACTGTTCTAATTTGGGGATAAAAGAGGTATTTGTGGGTGAAAAGGTCCTATTTGAAGGGGGAAACGTGGTAATTCTTGGAGAACATGTGATATATTTGGGAGAAATGTGGCATGTCTGAAAGAAACTGTCCTATTTGGGGGGAGAAGGCTGGTGTTTGTGGGAGAAAAGGTCCTATTTCAGGAGGAATCCTGGTATTTCTTGGAGGAGATGTGATATGTTTGGGAGAAATGTGCCATTTCTGGAAGAAACTGTCCTCTTTTGGGGATAAAAGAGGTATGTGTGGGTGAAAAGGTCCTATTTGAAGGGGGAAACGTGGTATTTCTTGGAGATGATTTGATCTATTTGGGAGAAATGTGGCATTTCTGGAAGAAACTGTCCTCTTTTGGGGATCAAAGAGGTATTTGTGGGTGAAAAGGTCCTATTTGAAGGGGGAACCCTGGTATTTCTTGGAGAAGATGTGATATATTTTGGGAGAAATGTGGCATTTCTGGAAGAAACTGTCCTATTTTGGAGATAAAAGAGGTATTTGTGGGTGAAAAGTTCCTATTTGAAGGGGGAAACGCGGTATTTCTTGGAGAAGATGTGATATATTTGGGAGAAATGTGGCCTGTCTGGAAAAAACTGTCCTAATTTGGGGATAAAAGAGGTATTTGTGGGTGAAAAGGTCCTATTTGAAGGGGGAAACCTGGTATTTCTTGGAGAAGATGTGATCTATTTGGGAGAAATGTGGCATTCCTGGAAGAAACAGTCCTCTTATGGGGATAGAACAGGTATTTGTGGGTGAAAAGGTCCTATTTGAAGGGGGAAACCTGGTATTTCCTGGAGAAGATGTGATCTATTTGGGAGAAATGTGGCATGTCTGGAAGAAACTGTCCTATTTGGGGGGAGAAGGGTGGTATTTGTGGGTGAAAACGTTGTATTTGAAGGGGGAAACCTGGTATTTCTTGGAGAAGATGTGCTATATTTGGGAGAAATGTGGCATTTCTGGAAGAAACTGTCCTCTTTTGGGGATAAAAGTGGTATTTGTGGGTGAAAAGGTCCTATTTGAAGGGGGAAAGCAGGTATTTCATGGAGAAGATGTGATATGTTTGGGAGAAATATGGCATTTCTGGAAGAAACTGACCTCTTTTGGGGATAAAAGAGGTATTTGTGGGTGAAAAGGTCCTATTTGAAGGGTGAAAGCTGGTATTTCTTGGAGAAGATGTGATCTATTTGGGAGAAATGTGGCATGTCTGGAAGAAACAGTCCTCTTTTGGGGATAAAAGAGGTATTTGTGGGTGAAAAGGTCCTATTTGAAGGGGGAACCCTGGTATTTCTTGGAGAAGATGTGATAGATTTGGGAGAAATCAGGCATTTCTGGAAGAAACTGTCCTATTTTGGGGATAAAAGAATTTTTTGAGGGTGAAAAGGTCCTATTTAAAGGGGGAAAGCAGGTATTTCTTGGAGAAGATGTGATATGTTTGGGAGAAATGTGGCTTTTCTGGCAGAAACTGTCCTATTTTGGGGATAAAACAGGTATCTGTGGGAGAAAAGGTCCTATTTGAAGGGGGAAAGCTGGTATTTCTTGGAGAAGATGTGATATATTTGGGAGAAATGTGGCCTTTCTGGAAGAAAATGTCCAATTTTGGGGGAGAAGACTGGTAGTATTCGGTGAGAAGGTCCTATTTCAGGAGGAAAGCTGGTATTTCTTGGAGAAGATGTGATATATTTGGGAGAAATGTGGCATTTCTGGAAGAAACTGTCCTATTTTGGTGATAAAAGAGGTATTACTGGTTGAAAAGGTCCTATTTGAAGGGGGAAACGTGGTATTTCTTGGAGAAGATGTGATCTATTTGGGAGAAATGTGGCATTTCTGGAAGAAACTGTCCTCTTTTGGGGATAAAAGAGGTATTTCATCGATAAAAGGTCCTAATTCAAGGGGGAAACCTGGTATTTCTTGGAGAAGATGTGATATATTTGGGAGAAATGTGGCATTTCTGGTAGAAACTGTCCTCTTTTGGGGATAAAACAGGTATTTGTGTGTGAAAAGGTCCTATTTGAAGGGGGAACCCTGGTATTTCTTGGAGAAGATGTGATATATTTAGGAGAAATGTGGCATGTCTGGAAAAAACTGTCCTATTTTGGGGATAAAAGAGGTATTTGTGGGTGAAAACGTCGTATTTTAAGGGGGAAACCTGGTATTTCTTGGAGAAGATGTGATATATTTGGGAGAAATCTGGCCTTTCAGGAAGAAACTGTCCTCTTTTGGGGATAAAAGAGGTTTTTTTGGGGAAAAGGTCCTATTTGAAGGGGGAAACGTGGTATTTCTTGGAGAAGATGTGATATATTTGGGAGAAATGTGGCATTTCTGGATGAAAGTGTCCTGTTTTGGGGATAAAACAGGTATTTGTGGGAGAAAAGGTCCTATTTGAAGGGGGAAACCTGGTATTTCTTGAAGGAGATGTGATATATTTGGGAGAAATGCGTCCTTTCTGGAAGAAACTGTCCTCTTTTGGGGATAAAAGAGGTATTTGTGGGTGAAAAGGTCCTATTTGAAGGGGGAAAGCTGGTATTTCTTGGAGAAGATGTGATATATTTGGGAGAAATGTGGCATTTCTGGAAGAAACTGTCCTATTTGGGGGAGAAGCCTTCTATTAGTGGGTGAAAAGGTCCTATTTGAAGGGGGAAAGCTGGTATTTCTTGGAGAAGATGTGATCTATTTGGGAGAAATGTGGCATTTCTGGAAGAAACTGTGCTATTTTGGGGATAAAAGAGGTATTTGTGGGTGAAAAGGTCCTATTTGAAGGGGGAAACCTGGTATTTCTTGGAGAAGATGTGATATATTTGGGAGAAATCTGGCCTTTCCGGAAGAAACTGTCCTCTTTTGGGGATAAAACAGGTATTTGTGGGTGAAAAGGTCCTATTAGAAGGGGGAAACGTGGTATTTCTTGGAGTAGATGTGATATATTTGGGAGAAATCTGGGATTTCTGGAAGAATATGTCCAATTTGAGGGATAAAAGAGGTATTTGAGGTTGAAAAGGTCCTATTTGAAGGGGGAAACCTGGTATTTCTTGGAGAAGATGTGATATGTTTGGGAGAAATGTGGCATTTCTGGAAGAACCTGTCCTCTTTTGGGGATAAAAGAGGTATTTGTGGGTGAAAAGGTCCTATTTGAAGGGGGAAAGCTGGTATTTCTTGGAGAAGATGAGGTATATTTGGGAGAAATGTGGCATTTCTGGAAGAAACCGTCTTATTTTGGGGATAAAAGAGGTATTTGTGGGTGAAAAGGTCCTATTTGAAGGGGGAAACCTGGTATTTCTTGGAGAAGATGTGATATATTTGGGAGAAATCTGGCCTTTCAGGAAGAAACTGTCCTCTTTTGGGGATAAAAGAGGTATTTGTGGTTGAAAAGGTCCTATTTGAAGGGGGATAGCTGGTATTTCTTGGAGAAGATGTGATATATTTGGGAGAAATGTGGCATTTCTGGAAGAAACTGTCGTCTTTTGGGGATAAAAGAGGTATTTGTGGGTGAAAAGGTCCTATTTGAAGGGGGAAAGCTGGTATTTCTTGGAGGAGATGTGATATATTTGGGAGAAATGTGGCATTTCTGGAAGAAACTGTCCTCTTTTGGGGATAAAAGAGGTATTTGTGGGTGAAAAGGTCCTATTTGAAGGGGGAAACCTGGTATTTCTTGGAGAAGATGTGATATATTTGGGAGAAATGTGGCATTTCTGGAAGAAAATGTCCTCTTTTGGGGATAAAAGAGGTATTTGTGGGAGAAAAGGTCCTATTTGAAGGGGGAAAGCTGGTATTTCTTGGAGAAGATGTGATCTATTTGGGAGAAATGTGGCATGTCTGGAAGAAAATGTCCAATTTGGGGGGAGAAGGCTGGTAGTTTTCGGTGAGAAGGTCCTATTTCAGGAGGAATCCTGGTATTTCTTGGAGAAAATGTGATCTATTTGGGAGAAATGTGGCCTTTCTGGAGGAAAATCTCCAATTTGGGGGGAGAAGGCTGGTAGTTTTGGGTTAGAAGGTCCTATTTCAGGAGGAATCCTGGCATTTCTTGGAGAAGATGTGATCTATTTGGGAGAAATGTGGCCTTTCCGGAAGAAACTGTCCTCTTTTGGGGATAAAAGAGGTATTAGTGGTTGAAAAGGTCCTATTTGAAGGGGGAAACCTGGTATTTCTTGGAGAAGATGATATATATTTGGGAGAAATGTGGCCTTTCTGGAAGAAACTGTCCTCTTTTGGGGATAAAAGAGGTATGTGTGGGTGAAAAGGTCCTATTTGAAGGGGGAAACCTGGTATTTCTTGGAGAAGATGTGATATATTTGGGAGAAATGTGGCCTTTCTGGAAGAAACTGTGCTCTTTTGTGGATAAAAGAGGTATTTGTGGGTGAAAAGGTCCTATTTGAAGGGGGAAAGCTGGTATTTCTTGGAGAAGATGTGATATATTTGGGAGAAATGTGGCCTTTCTGGAAGAAACTGTCGTCTTTTGGGGATAAAAGAGGTATTTGTGGGTGAAAAGGCCCTATTTGAAGGGGGAAACCTGGTATTTCTTGGAGAAGATGTGATCTATTTGGGAGAAATGTGGCATTTCTGGAAGAAACTGTCCTCTTTTGGGGATAAAAGAATTTTTTGTGGGTGAAAAGGTCCTATTTGAAGGGGGAAAGCTGGTATTTCTTGGAGAAGATGTGATATGTTTGGGAGAAATGTGGCCTTTCTGGCAGAAACAGTCCTCTTTTGGGGATATAACAGGTATTTGTGGGTGAAAAGGTCCTATTTGAAGGGGGAAAGCTGGTATTTCTTGGAGAAGATGTGATATATCTGGGTGATATGTGGCATGTCTGGAAGAAAATTTCCTATTTGGGAGGAGAAGGCTGGTATTTGTGGGAGAAAAGGTCCTATTTCAGGAGGAATCCTGGTATTTCTTGGAGGTGATGTGATATATTTGGGAGAAATGTGGCATGTCTGGAAGAAACTGTTCTCTTTTGGGGATAAAACAGGTATTTGTGGGTGAAAAGGTCCTATTTGAAGGGGGAAACCTGGTATTTCTTGGAGAAGATGTGATCTATTTGGGAGAATTGTTGCATGTCTGGAAGAAAATGTCCTATTTGGGGGTAGAAGCCTGGTATTAGTTGGTGAAAAGGTCCTATTTGAAGTGGGAAACCTGGTATTTCTTGGAGAAAATGTGATATATTTGGGAGAAATCTGGCCTTTCTGGAAGAAACTGTCCTCCTTTGGGGATAAAACAGGTATTTGTGGGTGAAAAGGTCCTATTTGAAGGGGGAAACGTGGTATTTCTTGGAGTAGATGTGATATATTTGGGAGAAATCTGGGATTTCTGGAAGAATATGTCCAATTTGAGGGATAAAAGAGGTATTTGTGGTTGAAAAGGTCCTATTTGAAGGGGGAAAGCTGGTATTTCTTGGAGAAGATGAGGTATATTTGGGAGAAATGTGGCATGTCTGGAAGAAACTGTCCTATTTTGGGGATAAAAGAGGTATTTGTGGGTGAAAAGGTCCTATTTGAAGGGGGAAACCTGGTATTTCTTGGAGAAGATGTGATATATTTGGGAGAAATCTGGCCTTTCAGGAAGAAACTGTCCTCTTTTGGGGATAAAAGAGGTATTTGTGGTTGAAAAGGTCCTATTTGAAGGGGGAAAGCTGGTATTTCTTGGAGAAGATGTGATATATTTGGGAGAAATGTGGCCTTTCTGGAAGAAACTGTGCTCTTTTGGGGATAAAAGAGGTATTTGTGGGTGAAAAGGTCCTATTTGAAGGGGGAAAGCTGGTATTTCTTGGAGAAGATGTGATCTATTTGGGAGAAATGTGGCATTTCTGGAAGAAACTGTCGTCTTTTGGGGATAAAAGAGGTATTTGTGGGTGAAAAGGTCCTATTTGAAGGGGGAAACCTGGTATTTCTTGGAGAAGATGTGATATATTTGGGAGAAATGTGGCATTTCTGGAAGAAACTGTCCTCTTTTGGGGATAAAAGAATTTTTTGTGGGTGAAAAGGTCCTATTTGAAGGGGGAAAGCTGGTATTTCTTGGAGAAGATGTGATATATTTGGGAGAAATGTGGCCTTTCTGGAAGAAACTGTCCTCTTTTGGGGATAAAAGAGGTATTTGTGGGTGAAAAGTTCCTATTTCAAGGGGGAAACGTGGTATTTCTTGGAGAAGATGTGATCTATTTGGGAGAAATGTGGCCTTTCTGGAAGAAACTGTGCTCTTTTGGGGATAAAAGAGGTATTTGTGGGTGAAAAGGTCCTATTTGAAGGGGGAAACCTGGTATTTCTTGGAGAAGATGTGATATGTTTGGGAGAAATGTGGCCTTTCTGGCAGAAACAGTCCTCTTTTGGGGATATAACAGGTATTTGTGGGTGAAAAGGTCCTATTTGAAGGGGGAAAGCTGGTATTTCTTGGAGAAGATGTGATATATCTGGGTGATATGTGGCATGTCTGGAAGAAAATGTCCTATTTGGGAGGAGAAGGCTGGTATTTGTGGGAGAAAAGGTCCTATTTCAGGAGGAATCCTGGTATTTCTTGGAGGTGATGTGATCTATTTGGGAGAAATGTGGCATGTCTGGAAGAAACTGTCCTCTTTTGGGGATAAAAGAGGTATTTGTGGGTGAAAAGGTCCTATTTGAAGGGGGAAACCTGGTATTTCTTGGAGAAGATGTGATATATTTTGGGAGAAATGTGGCATTTCTGGAAGAAACTGTCCTCTTTTGGGGATAAAAGAGGTATTTGTGGGTGAAAAGGTCCTATTTGAAGGGGGAAACCTGGTATTTCTTGGAGAAGATGTGATATATTTGGGAGAAATGTGGCATTTCTGGAAGAAACCGTCCTCTTTTGGGGATAAAAGAGGTATTTGTGGGTGAAAAGTTCCTATTTGAAGGGGGAAACGTGGTATTTCTTGGAGATGATGTGATATATTTGGGAGAAATCTGTTATTTCTGGAAGAATATGTCCAATTTGAGGGATAAAACAGGTATTTGTGGTTGAAAAGGTCCTATTTGTAGGGGGAAAGCTGGTATTTCTTGGAGAAGATGTGATATATTTGGGAGAAATGTGGCATTTCTGGAAGAAACTGTCCTATTTTGGGGATAAAAGTGGTATTTGTGGGTGAAAAGGTCCTATTTGAAGGGGGAAACCTGGTATTTCTTGGAGAAGATGTGATATATTTGGGAGAAATCTGGCCTTTCAGGAAGAAACTGTCCTCTTTTGGGGATAAAAGAGGTATTTGTGGGTGAAAAGGTCCTATTTGAAGGGGGAAACCTGGTATTTCTTGGAGAAGATGTGATATATTTGGGAGAAATGTGGCATTTCTGGAAGAAACTGTCCTATGTTGGGGATAAAAGAGGCATTTGTTGGTGAGAAGGTCCTATTTGAAGGGGGAAAGCAGGTATTTCTTGGAGAAGATGTGATCTATTTGGGAGAAATGTGGCATTTCTGGAAGAAAATGTCCTCTTTTGGGGATAAAAGAGGTATTTGTGGGAGAAAAGGTCCTATTTGAAGGGGGAAAGCTGGTATTTCTTGGAGAAGATGTGATCTATTTGGGAGAAATGTGGCATGTCTGGAAGAAAATGTCCAATTTGGGGGGAGAAGGCTGGTAGTTTTCGGTGAGAAGGTCCTATTTCAGGAGGAATCCTGGTATTTCTTGGAGAAAATGTGATCTATTTGGGAGAAATGTGGCCTTTCTGGAGGAAAATCTCCAATTTGGGGGGAGAAGGCTGGTAGTTTTGGGTTAGAAGGTCCTATTTCAGGAGGAATCCTGGCATTTCTTGGAGAAGATGTGATCTATTTGGGAGAAATGTGGCCTTTCCGGAAGAAACTGTCCTCTTTTGGGGATAAAAGAGGTATTAGTGGTTGAAAAGGTCCTATTTGAAGGGGGAAACCTGGTATTTCTTGGAGAAGATGTGATATATTTGGGAGAAATGTGGCATTTCTGGAAGAAACTGTCCTATTTTGGTGATAAAAGAGGTATTATTGGTTGAAAAGGTCCTATTTGAAGGGGGAAACCTGGTATTTCTTGGAGAAGATGTGATATATTTGGGAGAAATGTGGCGTGTCTGGAAGAAACTGTCCTCTTTTGGGGATGAAAGAGGTATTTGTGGGTGAAAAGGTCCTATTTGAAGGGGGAAAGCTGGTTTTTCTTGGAGAAGATGTGATATATTTGGGAGAAATCAGGCATTTCTGGAAGAAATTGTCCTCTTTTGGGGATAAAAGAGGTATTTGTGGGAGAAAAGGTCTATTTCAAGGGGGAAAGCTGGAATTTCTTGGTGGAGATGCGATCTATTTGGGAGAAATGAGGCATTTCTGGAAGAAAATGTCCAATTTGGGGGGAGAAGGCTTGTAGTTGTGGGAGAGAAGGTCCTATTTCAGGAGGAATCCTGGTATTTCTTGGAGAAGATGTGATATACTTGGGAGAAATGTGGCTTTCTGGAAGAAACTGTCCTCTTTTGGGGATCAAACAGGTATTTGTGGGTGAAAAGGTCCTATTTGAAGGGGGAAAGCTGGTATTTCTTGGAGAAGATGTGATATATTTGGGAGAAATCTGGCATTTCTGGAAGAAACTGTCCTCTTTTGGGGATAAAAGAGGTATTTGTGGGAGAAAAGGTCCTATTTCAAGGGGGAAAGCTGGTATTTCTTGGAGAAGATGTGATCTATTTGGGAGAAATGTGGCATGTCTGGAAGAAACTGTCCTCTTTTGGGGATAAAAGAGGTATTTGTGGGTGAAAAGGTCCTATCTGAAGGGGGAAACTTGGTATTTCTTGGAGAAGATGTGATCTATTTGGGAGAAATGTGGCATGTCTGGAAGAAACTGTCCTATTTGGGGGGAGAAGGCTGGTACTTGTGGGAGAAAAGGTCCTATTTCAGGAGGAATCCTGGTATTTCTTGGAGGATATGTGATATGTTTGGGAGAAATGTGCCATTTCTGGAAGAAACTGTCCTCTTTTGGGGATAAAAGAGGTATTTGTGGGTAAAAAGGTCCTATTTGAAGGGGGAAAGGTGGTATTTCTTGGAGAAGATGTGATCTATTTGGGAGAAATGTGGCATTTCTGGAAGAAACTGTTCTAATTTGGGGATAAAAGAGGTATTTGTGGGTGAAAAGGTCCTATTTGAAGGGGGAAACGTGGTAATTCTTGGAGAACATGTGATATATTTGGGAGAAATGTGGCATGTCTGGAAGAAACTGTCCTATTTTGGGGATAAAAGAGGTATTTGTGGGTGAAAAGGTCCTATTTGAAGGGGGAAACCTGGTATTTCTTGGAGAAGATGTGATATATTTGGGAGAAATGTGGCATGTCTGGAGAAAATGTCCTATTTGGGGGGAGAAGGCTGGTGTTTGTGGGAGAAAAGGTCCTATTTCAGGAGGAATCCTGGTATTTCTTGGAGGAGATGTGATATGTTTGGGAGAAATGTGCCATTTCTGGAAGAAACTGTCCTCTTTTGGGGATAAAAGAGGTATGTGTGGGTGAAAAGGTCCTATTTGAAGGGGGAAACGTGGTATTTCTTGGAGAAGATTTGATCTATTTGGGAGAAATGTGGCATTTCTGGAAGAAACTGTCCTCTTTTGGGGATCAAAGAGGTATTTGTGGGTGAAAAGGTCCTATTTGAAGGGGGAACCCTGGTATTTCTTGGAGAAGATGTGATATATTTTGGGAGAAATATGGCATTTCTGGAAGAAACTGTCCTATTTTGGAGATATAAGAGGTATTTGTGGGTGAAAAGTTCCTATTTGAAGGGGAAAACGCGGTATTTCTTGGAGAAGATGTGATATATTTGGGAGAAATGTGGCATGTCAGGAAAAAACTGTCCTAATTTGGGGATAAAAGAGGTATTTGTGGGTGAAAAGTTCCTATTTGAAGGGGGAAACCTGGTATTTCTTGGAGAAGATGTGATCTATTTGGGAGAAATGTGGCATGTCTGGAAGAAACTGTCCTATTTTGGGGATAAAAGAGGTTTTTTTGGGGAAAAGGTCCTATTTGAAGGGGGAAACGTGGTATTTCTTGGAGAAGATGTGATATATTTCGGAGAAATGTGGCATTTCTGGAAGAAACTGTCCTCTTATGGGGATAGAACAGGTATTTGTGGGAGAAAAGGTCCTATTTGAAGGGGGAAACCTGGTATTTCTTGGAGAAGATGTGATCTATTTGGGAGAAATGTGGCATGTCTGGAAGAAACTGTCCTATTTGGGGGGATAAGGGTGGTATTTGTGGGTGAAAACGTTGTATTTGAAGGGGGAAAGCTGGTATTTCTTGGAGAAGATGTGATATATTTGGGAGAAATGTGGCATGTCTGGAAGAAACTGTCCTCTTTTGGGGATAAAAGAGGTATTTGTGGGTGAAAAGGTCCTATTTGAAGGGGGAAAGCAGGTATTTCATGGAGAAGATGTGATATGTTTGGGAGAAATGTGGCATTTCTGGAAGAAACTGTCCTCTTTTGGGGATCAAAGAGGTATTTGTGGGTGAGAAGGTCCTATTTGAAGGGGGAAAGCTGGTATTTCTTGGAGAAGATGTGATCTATTTGGGAGAAATGTGGCATGTCTGGAAGAAACAGTCCTCTTTTGGGGATAAAACAGGTATTTGTGGGTGAAAAGGTCCTATTTGAAGGGGGAACCCTGGTATTTCATGGAGAAGATGTGATAGATTTGGGAGAAATCAGGCATTTCTGGAAGAAACTGTCCTATTTTGGGGATAAAAGAATTTTTTGAGGGTGAAAAGGTCCTATTTAAAGGGGGAAAGCAGGTATTTCTTGGAGAAGATGTGATATGTTTGGGAGAAATGTGGCTTTTCTGGCAGAAAATGTCCTATTTTGGGGATAAAACAGGTATCTGTGGGAGAAAAGGTCCTATTTGAAGGGGGAAAGCTGGTATTTCTTGGAGAAGATGTGATATATTTGGGAGAAATGTGGCCTTTCTGGAAGAAAATGTCCAATTTTGGGGGAGAAGACTGGTAGTTTTCGGTGAGAAGGTCCTATTTGAAGGGGGAAAGCTGGTATTTCTTGGAGAAGATGTGATATATTTGGGAGAAATGTGGCATTTCTGGAAGAAACTGTCCTATTTTGGTGATAAAAGAGGTATTATTGGTTGAAAAGGTCCTATTTGAAGGGGGAAACCTGGTATTTCTTTGAGAAGATGTGATATATTTGGGAGAAATGTGGCATTTCTGGAAGAAACTGTCCTCTTTTGGGGATAAAAGAGGTATTTCATGGATAAAAGGTCCTAATTCAAGGGGGAAACCTGGTATTTCTTGGAGAAGATGTGATATATTTGGGAGAAATGTGGCCTTCCTGGTAGAAACTCTCCTCTTTTGGGGATAAAACAGGTATTTGTGTGTGAAAAGGTCCTATTTGAAGGGGGAACCCTGGTATTTCTTGGAGAAGATGTGATATATTTAGGAGAAATGTGGCATGTCTGGAAAAAACTGTCCTATTTTGGTAATAAAAGAGGTATTTGTGGGTGAAAAGGTACTATTTGAAGGGGGAAACCTGGTATTTCTTGGAGAAGATGTGATATATTTGGGAGAAATCAGGCATTCCAGGAAGAAACTGTCCTCTTTTGGGGGTAAAAGAGGTTTTTTTGGGGAAAAGGTCCTATTTGAAGGGGGAAACGTGGTATTTCTTGGAGAAGATGTGATCTATTTGGGAGAAATGTGGCATTTCTGGAAGAAACTGTCCTCTTATGGGGATAGAACAGGTATTTGTGGGTGAAAAGGTCCTATTTGAAGGGGGAAACCTGGTATTTCTTGAAGGAGATGTGATATATTTGGGAGAAATGTGGCATTTCTGGAAGAAACTGTCCTATTTGGGGGAGAAGCCTTCTATTAGTGGGTGAAAAGGTCCTATTTGAAGGGGGAAAGCTGGTATTTCTTGGAGAAGATGTGATATATTTGGGAGAAATGTGGCATTTCTGGAAGAAACTGTCCTATTTTGGGGATAAAAGAGGTATTTGTGGGTGAAAAGGTCCTATTTGAAGGGGGAAACCTGGTATTTCTTGAAGGAGATGTGATATATTTGGGAGAAATGTGGCATTTCTGGAAGAAACTGTCCTATTTGGGGGAGAAGCCTTCTATTAGTGGGTGAAAAGGTCCTATTTGAAGGGGGAAAGCTGGTATTTCTTGGAGAAGATGTGATATATTTGGGAGAAATGTGGCATTTCTGGAAGAAACTGTCCTATTTTGGGGATAAAAGAGGTATTTGTGGGTGAAAAGGTCCTATTTGAAGGGGGAAACGTGGTATTTCTTGGAGAAGATGTGATATGTTTGGGAGAAATGTGGCATTTCTGGAAGAAACTGCCCTATTTGGGGGGAGAAGGCTGGTATTTGTGGGAGAAAATGTCCTATTTGAAAGGGGAAACCTGGTATTTCTTGGAGAATATGTGATATATTTGGGAGAAATGTGGCATGTCTGGAAGAAACTGTCCTATTTGAGGGATAAAGAGGTATTTGTGGGTGAAAAGGTCCTATTTGAAGGGGGAAACCTGGTATTTCTTGGAGAAGATGTGATCTATTTGGGAGAAATGTGGCATTTCTGGCAGAAACTGTCCTATTTGGGGGATAAAACAGGTATTTGTGGGAGAAAAGGTCCCATTTGAAGGGAGAAAGCTGGTATTTCATGGAGAAGATGTGATCTATTTGGGAGAAATGCGTCCTTTCTGGAAGAAAATGTCCAATTTGGGGGGAGAAGGCTGGTAGTTTTCGGTGAGAAGGTCTTATTTCAGGAGGAATCCTGGTATTTCTTGGAGAAGATGTGGTATATTTGGGAGAAATGTGGCCTTTCTGGAAGAAAATGTCCAATTTGGGGGGGAACGCTGGTAGTTTTGGGTGAGAAGGTCCTCTTTCAGGAGGAATCCTGTTATTTCTTGGAGAAGATGTGATCTATTTGGGAGAAATGTGGCATTTCTGGAAGAAACTGTCCTCCTTTGGGGATAAAACAGGTATTAGTGGTTGAAAAGTTCCTATTTGAAGGGGGAAACCTGGTATTTCTTGGAGAAGATGTGATATATTTGGGAGAAATGTGGCCTTTCTGGAAGAAAGTGTCCTGTTTCGGGGATATATCAGGTATTTCATGGAGAAAAGGTCCTATTTGAAGGGGGAAACGTGGTATTTCTTGGAGAAGATGTGATATATTTGGGAGAAATGTGGCGTGTCTGGCAGAAACTGTCCTATTTTGGGGATAAAAGTGGTATTTGTGGGTGATAAGGTCCTGTTTGAAGGGGGAAACGTGGTATTTCTTGGAGAAGATGTGATATATTTGGGAGAAATGTGGCATGTCTGGAAGAAACTGTCCTATTTGTGTGGAGCAGGCTGGTATTTGAGGGAGAAAAGGTCCTATTTCAGGAGGAATCCTGGTATTTCTTGGAGAAGATGTGATATATTTGGGAGAAATGTGGCATGTCTGGAAGAAACTGTCCTATTTGAGGGATAAAAGAATTTTTTGTGGGTGAAAAGGTCCTATTTGAAGGGGGAAAGCTGGTAATTCTATGAGAAGATGTGATATGTTTGGGAGAAATGTGGCCTTTCTGGCAGAAACAGTCCTCTTTTGGGGATAAAACAGGTATTTGTGGGTGAAAAGGTCCTATTTGAAGGGGGAAACCTGGTATTTCTTGGAGAAGATGTGATATATTTGGGAGAAATGTGGCATGTCTGGAAGAAACTGTCCTCTTTTGGGGATAAAAGAGGTATTTGTGGGTGAAAAGGTCCTATTTCAAGGGGGAAAGCTGGAATTTCTTGGTGGAGATGCGATCTATTTGGGAGAAATGAGGCATTTCAGGAAGAAAATGTCCAATTTGGGGGGAGAAGGCTTGTAGTTGTGGGAGAGAAGGTCCTATTTCAGGAGGAATCCTGGTATTTCTTGGAGAAGATGTGATATATTTGGGAGAAATGTGGCATTTCTGGAAGAAACTGTCCTCTTTTGGGGATAAAAGAGGTATTTGTGGGTGAAAAGGTCCTATTTGAAGGGGGAAACGTGGTATTTCTTGGAGAACATGTGATATATTTGGGAGAAATGTGGCATGTCTGGAAGAAACTGTCCTGTTTTGGGGATAAAAGAGGTATTTGTGGGTGAAAAGGTCCTATTTGAAGGGGGAAACCTGGTATTTCTTGGAGAAGATGTGATATATTTGGGAGAAATGTGGCCTTTCAGGAAGAAACTGTCCTCTTTTGGGGATAAAAGAGGCATTTGTGGGTGAAAAGGTCCTATTTGAAGGGGGAAAGCTGGTATTTCTTGGAGAAGATGTGATCTATTTGGGAGAAATGTGGCATGTCTGGAAGAAACTGTCCTCTTTTGGGGATAAAAGAGGTATTTGTGGGTGAAAAGGTCCTATTTGAAGGGGGAAAGCTGGTATTTCTTGGAGTAGATGTGATATATTTGGGAGAAATGTGGCATGTCTGGAAGAAAATGTCCTATTTGGGGGGAGAAGGCTGGTATTTGTGGGAGAAAAGGTCCTATTTCAGGAGGAATCCTGGTATTTCTTGGAGGAGATGTGATATGTTTGGGAGAAATGTGCCATTTCTGGAAGAAACTGTCCTCTTTTGGGATAAAACAGGTATTAGTGGTTGAAAAGGTCCTATTTGAAGGGGGAAAGCTGGTATTTCTTGGAGAAGATGTGATATATTTGGGAGAAATGTGGCATGTCTGGAAAAAACTGTCCTATTTTGGGGATAAAAGAGGTATTTGTGGGTGAGAAGGTCCTATTTGAAGGGGGAAACCTGGTATTTCTTGGAGAAGATGTGATATATTTGGGAGAAATCTGGCATTCCTGGAAGAAACTGTCCTCTTTTGGGGATAAAAGAGGTTTTTTTGGGGAAAAGGTCCTATTTGAAGGGGGAAACGTGGTATTTCTTGGAGGAGTTGTGATATATTTGGGAGAAATGTGGCATTTCTGGAAGAAATTGTCCTCTTTTGGGGATAGAACAGGTATTTGTGGGTGAAAAGGTCCTATTTGAAGGGGGAAACGTGGTATTTCTTGGAGGAGTTGTGATATATTTGGGAGAAATGTGGCATTTCTGGAAGAAATTGTCCTCTTATGGGGATAGAACAGGTATTTGTGGGTGAAAAGGTCCTATTTCCAGGGGAAAACCTGGTATTTCTTGGAGAAGATGTGATATATTTGGGAGAAATGTGGCATGTCTGGAAGAAAATGTCCTATTTGGGGGGAGAAGGGTGGTATTTGTGGGAGAAAAGTTCCTATTTCAGGAGGAATCCTGGTATTTCTTGGAGGAGATGTGATATGTTTGGGAGAAATGTGCCATTTCTGGAAGAAACAGACCTCTTTTGGGGATAAAAGAGGTATTTGTGGGTGATAAGGTCCTATTTGAAGGGGGAAACGTGGTATTTCTTGGAGAAGATGTGATCTCTTTGGGAGAAATGTGGCATTTCTGGAAGAAACTGTCCTCTTTTGGGGATAAAAGAAGTATTTGTGGGTGAAAAGGTCCTATTTGAAGGGGGAAACGTGGTATTTCTTGGAGAAGATGTGATCTATTTGGGAGAAATGTGGCATTTCTGGAAGAAACTGTCCTATTTTGGGGATAAAAGAGGTATTTGTGGGTGAAAAGTTCCTATTTGAAGGGGGTACCCTGGTATTTCTTGGAGAAGATGTAATCTATTTGGGCGAAATGTGGCATGTCTGGAAAAAACTGTCCTCTTTTGGGGATAAAAGAGGTATTTGTGGGTGAGAAGGTCCTACTTGAAGGGGGAAAGCTGGTATTTCTTGGAGAAGATGTGATATATTTGGGAGAAATGTGGCATTCCTGGAAGAAACTGTCCTCTTTTGGGGATAAAAGAGGTATTTGTGGGAGAGAAGGTGCTATTTGAAGGGGGAAACGTGGTATTTCTTGGAGAAGATGTGATCTATTTGGGAGAAATGTGGCATTTCGGGAAGAAACTGTCCTCTTATGGGGATAGAACATGTATTTGTGGGTGAAAAGGTCCTATTTCCAGGGGAAAACCTGGTATTTCTTGGAGAAGATGTGATATATTTGGGAGAAATGTGGCATGTCTGGAAGAAACTGTCCTATTTGGGGGGAGAAGGGTGGTATTTGTGGGAAAAAAGTTCCTATTTCAGGAGGAATCCTGGTATTTCTTGGCGGAGATGTGATATATTTGGGAGAAATGTGCCATTTCTGGAAGAAACTGTCCTCTTTTGGGGATAAAACAGGTATTTGTGGGTGAAAAGGTCCTATTTGAAGGGGGAAAGCAGATATTTCTTGGAGAAGATGTGATATGTTTGGGAGAAATATGGCATTTCTGGAAGAAACTGTCCTCTTTTGGGGATAAAAGAGGTATTTGTGGGTGAAAAGGTCCTATTTGAAGGGGGAAAGCTGGTATTTCTTGGAGAAGATGTGATCTATTTGGGAGAAATGTGGCATTTCTGGAAGAAACTGTCCTGTTTTGGGGATAAAACAGGTATTTGTGGGTGAAAAGGTCCTATTTGAAGGGGGAAACCTGGTATTTCTTGGAGAAGATGTGATATATTTGGGAGAAATCAGGCATTTCTGGAAGAAACTGTCCTATTTTGGGGATAAAAGAATTTTTTGTGGGTGAAAAGGTCGTATTTGAAGGGGGAAAGCAGGTATTTCTTGGAGAAGATGTGATATGTTTGGGAGAAATGTGGCATGTCTGGAAGAAACTGTCCTCTTTTGGGGATAAAAGAGGTATTTGTGGGTGAAAAGGTCCTATTTGAAGGGGGAAACCTGGTATTTCTTGGAGAAGATGTGATATGTTTGGGAGAAATGTCGCATGTCTGGAAGAAAATGTCCTATTTGGGGGGAGAAGGCTGGTGTTTGTGGGAGAAAAGGTCCTATTTCAGGAGGAATCCTGGTATTTCTTGGAGGAGATGTGATATGTTTGGGAGAAATGTGCCATTTCTGGAAGAAACTGTCCTCTTTTGGGGATAAAAGAGGTAATTGTGGGTGAAAAGGTCGTATTTGAAGGGGGATAGCAGGTATTTCTTGGAGAAGATGTGATATATTTGGGAGAAATCAGGCATTTCTGGAAGAAACTGTCCTCTTTTGGGGATAAAAGAATTTTTTGTGGGTGAAAAGGTCCTATTTGAAGGGGGAAAGCAGGTAATTCTATGAGAAGATGTGATTTGTTTGGGAGAAATGTGGCATTTCTGGAAGAAACTGTCCTCTTTTGGGGATAAAAGAGGTATTTGTGGGTGAAAAGGTCCTATTTGAAGGGGGAAACGTGGCATATCTTGGTGAAGATGTGATATATTAGGGAGAAATGTGGCATTTCTGGAAGAAACTGTCCTATTTTGGGGATAAAAGAGGTATTAGTGGGTGAAAAGGTCCTATTTGAAGGGGGAAAGCTGGTATTTCTTGGAGAAGATGTGATATATTTGGGAGAAATGTGGCATTTCGTGAAGAAACTGTGCTCTTTTGGGGATAAAACAGGTACTTGTGGGTGATAAGGTCCTATTTGAAGGGGGAAACGTGGTATTTCTTGGAGAAGATGTGGTATATTTGGGAGAAATGTGGCATGTCTGGAAGAAACTGTCCTCTTTTGGGGATAAAAGAGGTATTTGTGGGTGAAAACGTTGTATTTGAAGGGGGAAACGTGGTATTTCTTGGAGAAGATGTGATATATTTTGGAGAAATGTGGCATGTCTGGAAGAAACTGTCCTCTTTTGGGGATAAAAGAGTTATTTGTGGGTGAAAAGGTCCTATTTGAAGGGGGAACCCTGGTATTTCTTGGAGAAGATGTGATATATTTGGGAGAAATGTGGCATGTCTGGAAGAAACTGTCCTCTTTTGGGGATAAAAGAGGTATTTGTGGGTGAAAAGGTCCTATTTGAAGGGGGAAAGCTGGTATTTCTTGGAGTAGATGTGATATATTTGGGAGAAATGTGGCATGTCTGGAAGAAAATGTCCTATTTGGGGGGAGAAGGCTGGTATTTGTGGGAGAAAAGGTCCTATTTCAGGAGGAATCCTGGTATTTCTTGGAGGAGATGTGATATGTTTGGGAGAAATGTGCCATTTCTGGAAGAAACTGTCCTCTTTTGGGATAAAACAGGTATTAGTGGTTGAAAAGGTCCTATTTGAAGGGGGAAAGCTGGTATTTCTTGGAGAAGATGTGATATATTTGGGAGAAATGTGGCATGTCTGGAAAAAACTGTCCTATTTTGGGGATAAAAGAGGTATTTGTGGGTGAGAAGGTCCTATTTGAAGGGGGAAACCTGGTATTTCTTGGAGAAGATGTGATATATTTGGGAGAAATCTGGCATTCCTGGAAGAAACTGTCCTCTTTTGGGGATAAAAGAGGTTTTTTTGGGGAAAAGGTCCTATTTGAAGGGGGAAACGTGGTATTTCTTGGAGGAGTTGTGATATATTTGGGAGAAATGTGGCATTTCTGGAAGAAATTGTCCTCTTTTGGGGATAGAACAGGTATTTCTGTGTGAAAAGGTCCTATTTGAAGGGGGAAACGTGGTATTTCTTGGAGGAGTTGTGATATATTTGGGAGAAATGTGGCATTTCTGGAAGAAATTGTCCTCTTATGGGGATAGAACAGGTATTTGTGGGTGAAAAGGTCCTATTTCCAGGGGAAAACCTGGTATTTCTTGGAGAAGATGTGATATATTTGGGAGAAATGTGGCATGTCTGGAAGAAAATGTCCTATTTGGGGGGAGAAGGGTGGTATTTGTGGGAGAAAAGTTCCTATTTCAGGAGGAATCCTGGTATTTCTTGGAGGAGATGTGATATGTTTGGGAGAAATGTGCCATTTCTGGAAGAAACTGACCTCTTTTGGGGATAAAAGAGGTATTTGTGGGTGATAAGGTCCTATTTGAAGGGGGAAACGTGGTATTTCTTGGAGAAGATGTGATCTCTTTGGGAGAAATGTGGCATTTCTGGAAGAAACTGTCCTCTTTTGGGGATAAAAGAAGTATTTGTGGGTGAAAAGGTCCTATTTGAAGGGGGAAACGTGGTATTTCTTGGAGAAGATGTGATCTATTTGGGAGAAATGTGGCATTTCTGGAAGAAACTGTCCTATTTTGGGGATAAAAGAGGTATTTGTGGGTGAAAAGTTCCTATTTGAAGGGGGTACCCTGGTATTTCTTGGAGAAGATGTAATCTATTTGGGCGAAATGTGGCATGTCTGGAAAAAACTGTCCTCTTTTGGGGATAAAAGAGGTATTTGTGGGTGAGAAGGTCCTACTTGAAGGGGGAAAGCTGGTATTTCTTGGAGAAGATGTGATATATTTGGGAGAAATGTGGCATTCCTGGAAGTAACTGTCCTCTTTTGGGGATAAAAGAGGTATTTGTGGGAGAGAAGGTGCTATTTGAAGGGGGAAACGTGGTATTTCTTGGAGAAGATGTGATCTATTTGGGAGAAATGTGGCATTTCGGGAAGAAACTGTCCTCTTATGGGGATAGAACAGGTATTTGTGGGTGAAAAGGTCCTATTTCCAGGGGAAAACCTGGTATTTCTTGGAGAAGATGTGATATATTTGGGAGAAATGTGGCATGTCTGGAAGAAACTGTCCTATTTGGGGGGAGAAGGGTGGTATTTGTGGGAAAAAAGTTCCTATTTCAGGAGGAATCCTGGTATTTCTTGGCGGAGATGTGATATATTTGGGAGAAATGTGCCATTTCTGGAAGAAACTGTCCTCTTTTGGGGATAAAACAGGTATTTGTGGGTGAAAAGGTCCTATTTGAAGGGGGAAAGCAGATATTTCTTGGAGAAGATGTGATATGTTTGGGAGAAATATGGCATTTCTGGAAGAAACTGTCCTCTTTTGGGGATAAAAGAGGTATTTGTGGGTGAAAAGGTCCTATTTGAAGGGGGAAAGCTGGTATTTCTTGGAGAAGATGTGATCTATTTGGGAGAAATGTGGCATTTCTGGAAGAAACTGTCCTGTTTTGGGGATAAAACAGGTATTTGTGGGTGAAAAGGTCCTATTTGAAGGGGGAAACCTGGTATTTCTTGGAGAAGATGTGATATATTTGGGAGAAATCAGGCATTTCTGGAAGAAACTGTCCTATTTTGGGGATAAAAGAATTTTTTGTGGGTGAAAAGGTCGTATTTGAAGGGGGAAAGCAGGTATTTCTTGGAGAAGATGTGATATGTTTGGGAGAAATGTGGCATGTCTGGAAGAAACTGTCCTCTTTTGGGGATAAAAGAGGTATTTGTGGGTGAAAAGGTCCTATTTGAAGGGGGAAACCTGGTATTTCTTGGAGAAGATGTGATATGTTTGGGAGAAATGTCGCATGTCTGGAAGAAAATGTCCTATTTGGGGGGAGAAGGCTGGTGTTTGTGGGAGAAAAGGTCCTATTTCAGGAGGAATCCTGGTATTTCTTGGAGGAGATGTGATATGTTTGGGAGAAATGTGCCATTTCTGGAAGAAACTGTCCTCTTTTGGGGATAAAAGAGGTAATTGTGGGTGAAAAGGTCGTATTTGAAGGGGGATAGCAGGTATTTCTTGGAGAAGATGTGATATATTTGGGAGAAATCAGGCATTTCTGGAAGAAACTGTCCTCTTTTGGGGATAAAAGAATTTTTTGTGGGTGAAAAGGTCCTATTTGAAGGGGGAAAGCTGGTAATTCTATGAGAAGATGTGATTTGTTTGGGAGAAATGTGGCATTTCTGGATGAAACTGTCCTCTTTTGGGGATAAAAGAGGTATTTGTGGGTGAAAACGTTGTATTTGAAGGGGGAAACGTGGTATTTCTTGGAGAAGATGTGATATATTTTGGAGAAATGTGGCATGTCTGGAAGAAACTGTCCTCTTTTGGGGATAAAAGAGTTATTTGTGGGTGAAAAGGTCCTATTTGAAGGGGGATCCCTGGTATTTCTTGGAGAAGATGTGATATATTTGGGAGAAATGTGGCATGTAAGGAAGAAACTGTCCTCTTTTGGGGATAAAAGAGGTATTTGTGGGTGATAAGTTCCTATTTGAAGGGGCAAAGCTGGTATTTCTTGGAGAAGATGTGATATATTTGGGAGAAATCAGGCATTTCTGGAAGAAACTGTCCTCTTTTGTGGATAAAAAAGGTATTTGTGGGTGAAAAGGTCCTATTTGAAGGGGGAAACCTGGTATTTCTTGGAGAAGATGTGATACATTTGGGAGAAATCTGGCATTTCTGGAAGAAACTGTCCTATTTGGGGGAGAAGCCTGCTATTAGTGGGTGAAAAGGTCCTATTTGAAGGGGGAAAGCTGGTATTTCTTGGAGAAGATGTGATCTATTTGGGAGAAATGTGGCCTTTCTGGAAGAAAATGTCCATTTTTGAGGGAGAAGACTGGTAGTTTTGGGTGAGAAGGTCCTATTTCAGGGGGAATCCTGGTATTTCTTGAGAAGATGTGATATATTTGGGAGAAATGTGGCATTTCTGGAAGAAACTGTTCTATTTTGGGGATAAAAGAGGTATTAGTGGTTGAAAAGGTCCTATTTGAAGGGGGAAACCTGGTATTTCTTGGAGAAGATGTGCTATATTTGGGAGAAATCTGGCATTCCTGGAAGAAACTGTCCTCTTTTAAGGATAAAAGAGGTTTTTTTTGGGAAAAGGTCCTATTTGAAGGGGGAAACGTGGTATTTCTTGGAGAAGATGTGATATATTTGGGAGAAATGTGGCATTTCTGGAAGAAACTGTCCTCTTATGGGGATAGAACGGGTATTTGTGGGTGAAAAGGTCCTATTTCCAGGGGAAAACCTGGTATTTCTTGGAGGAGACGTGATATGATTGGGAGAAATGTGGCCTTTCTGGAAGAAAATGTCCTATTTGGGGGGAGAAGTGTGGTATTTGTGGGAGAAAAGGTCCTATTTCAGGAGTAATCCTGGTATTTCTTGGAGAAGATGTGATATGTTTGGGAGAAATGTGCCATTTCTGGAAGAAACTGTCCTCTTTTGGGGATAAAACAGGTATTTGTGGGTGAAAAGGTCCTATTTGAAGGGGGAAAGCTGGTATTTCTTGGAGAAGATGTGATATATTTGGGAGAAATGTGGCATTTCTGGAAGAAACTGCCCTATTTGGGGGGAGAAGGCTGGTATTTGTGGGAGAAAAGGTCCTATTTGAAGGGGGAAAGCAGGTATTTCTTGGAGAAGATGTGATATATTTGGGAGAAATGTGGCATGTCTGGAAGAAACTGTCCTATTTGAGGGATAAAGAGGTATTTGTGGGTGAAAAGGTCCTATTTGAAGGGGGAAACGTGGTATTTCTTGGAGAAGATGTGATGTATTTGGGAGAAATGTGGCATTTCTGGAAGAAACTGTCCTATTTGGGGGATAAAACAGGTATTTGTGGGAGAAAAGGTCCTATTTGAAGGGGGAAAGCTGGTATTTCATGTAGAAGATGTGATCTATTTGGGAGAAATGCGTCCTTTCTGGAAGAAAATGTCCAATTTGGGGGGAGAAGGCTGGTAGTTTTCGGTGAGAAGGTCCTATTTCAGGAGGAAAGCTGGTATATCTTGGAGAAGATGTGATATATTTGGGAGAAATGTGGCCTTTCTGGAAGAAAATGTCCAATTTGGGGGGAGAACGTTGGTAGTTTTGGGTGAGAAGGTCCTCTTTCAGGAGGAATCCTGGTATTTCTTGGAGAAGATGTGATATATTTGGGAGAAATGTGGCATTTCTGGAAGAAACTGTCCTCCTTTGGGGATAAAACAGGTATTTGTGGGTGAAAAGGTCCTATTTGAAGGGGGAAAGCAGATATTTCTTGGAGAAGATGTGATATGTTTGGGAGAAATGTGGCATGTCTGGAAGAAACTGTCCTATTTTGGGGATAAAAGAGGTATTTGTGGGTGAAAAGGTCCTATTTGAAGGGGGAAACCAGGTATTTCTTGGAGGAGTTGTGATATATTTGGGAGAAATGTGGCATTTCTGGAAGAAACTGTCCTATTTTGGGGATAAAAGAATTTTTTGTGGGTGAAAAGGTCCTATTTGAAGGGGGAAAGCTGGTCATTCTATGAGAAGATGTGATATTTTTGGGAGAAATGTGGCATTTCTGGGAGAAACTCTCCTCTTTTGGGGATAAAAGTGGTATTTGTGGGTGAAAAGGTCCTATTTGAAGGGGGAAACCTGGTATTTCTTGGAGAAGATGTGATATGTTTGGGAGAAATGTGGCCTTTCTGGCAGAAACAGTCCTCTTTTGGGGATAAAACAGGTATTTGTGGGTGAAAAGGTCCTATTTTAAGGGGGAAACGTGGCATTTCTTGGAGAAGATGTGATATATTTGGGAGAAATGTGGCATTTCTGGAAGAAACTGTCCTCTTTTGGGGATGAAAGAGGTATTTGTGGGTGATAAGGTCCTATTTGAAGGGGGAAACGTGGTATTTCTTGGAGAAGATGTGATCTATTTGGGAGAAATGTGGCATTTCTTGAAGAAACTGTGCTCTTTTGGGGATAAAACAGGTACTTGTGGGTGAAAAGGTCCTATTTGAAGGGGGAAACGTGGTATTTCTTGGAGAAGATGTCGTATATTTGGGAGAAATGTGGCATGTCAGGAAGAAACAGTCGTATTTTGGGGATAAAAGAGGTATTTCTGGGTGAAAACGTTGTAATTGAAGTGGGAATCCTGGTATTTCTTGGAGAAGATGTGATCTATTTGGGAGAAATGTGGCATTTCTGGAAGAAACTGTCCTATTCTGGGGATAGAAGTGGTATTTGTGGGTGATAAGGTCCTATTTGAAGGGGGAAAGCTGGTATTTCTTGAAGGAGATGTGATATATTTGGGAGAAATGTGGCATGTCTGGAAGAAAATGTCCTATTTGGGGGGAGAAGGGTGGTATTTGTGGGAGAAAAGTTCCTATTTCAGGAGGAATCCTGGTATTTCTTGTAGGAGATGTGATATGTTTGGGAGAAATGTGCCATTTCTGGAAGAAACTGTCCTCTTTTGGGGATAAAACAGGTATTTGTGGGTGAAAAGGTCCTATTTGAAGGGGGAAAGCTGTTATTTCTTGGAGAAGATGTGATCTATTTGGGAGAAATGTGGCATTCCTGGAAGAAACTGTCCTCTTTTGGGGATAAAAGAGGTATTTGTGGGAGAAAAGGTCCTATTTGAAGTGGGAAACGTGGTATTTCTTGGAGAAGATGTGATATATTTGGGAGAAATGTGGCATTTCTGGAAGAAACTGTCCTATTTTGGGGATAAAAGAGGTATTTGTGGGTGAAAAGTTCCTATTTGAAGGGGGAAACGTGGTATTTCTTGGAGAAGATGTGATATGTTTGGGAGAAATGTGGCATTTCTGGAAGAGACTGTCCTCTTATGGGGATAGAACAGGTATTTGTGGGTGAAAAGGTTCTATTTCCAGGGGAAAACCTGGTATTTCTTGGAGGAGACGTGATATGTTTGGGAGAAATGTGGCCTTTCTGGAAGAAAATGTCCTATTTTGGGGGAGAAGGGTGGTATTTGTGGGAGAAAAGTTCCTATTTCAGGAGTAATCCTGGTATTTCTTGCAGAAGATGTGATATGTTTGGGAGAAATGTGCCATTTCTGGAAGAAACTGTCCTCTTTTGGGGATAAAACAGGTATTTGTGGGTGAAAAGGTCCTATTTGAAGGCGGAAACCTGGTATTTCTTGGAGAAGATGTGATATGTTTGGGAGAAATGCGTCCTTTCTGGAAGAAAATGTTCAATTTGGGGGGAGAAGGCTGGTAGTTTTCGGTGAGAAGGTCCTATTTCAGGAGGAAAGCTGGTATTTCTTGGAGAAGATGTGATATATTTGGGAGAAATGTGGCCTTTCTGGAAGAAAATGTCCAATTTGGGGGGAGAACGCTGGTAGTTTTGGGTTAGAAGGTCCTCTTTCAGGAGGAATCCTGGTATTTCTTGGAGAAGATGTGATATATTTGGGAGAAATCTGGCATGTCAGGAAGAAACTGTCCTCCTTTGGGGATAAAACAGGTATTAGTGGTTGAAAAGGTCCTATTTGAAGGGGGAAACCTGGTATTTGTGTGAGAAGATGTGATATATTTGGGAGAAATGTGGCATTTCTGGAAGAAAGTGTCCTGTTTTGGGGATAAAAGAGGTATTTGTGGGTGAAAAGGTCCTATTTGAAGGGGGAAACCTGGTATTTCTTGGAGAAGATGTGATATGTTTGGGAAAAATGTGTCCTTTCTGGAAGAAACTGTCCTCTTTTGGGGATAAAAGAGGTATTTGTGGGTGAAAAGGTCCTATTTGAAGGGGGAAACGTGGCATTTCTTGGAGAAGATGTGATATATTTGGGAGAAATGTGGCATTTCTGGAAGAAACTGTCCTATTTTGGGGATAAAAGAGGTATTTGTGGGTGAAAAGGTCCTATTTGAAGGGGGAACCCTGGTATTTCTTGGAGAAGATGTGATATATTTGGGAGAAATGTGGCATTTCTTGAAGAAACTGTCCTCTTTTGGGGATAAAACAGGTACTTGTGGGTGAAAAGGTCCTATTTGAAGGGGGAAACGTGGTATTTCTTGGAGAAGATGTGATATATTTGGGAGAAATGTGGCATTTCTGGAAGAAACTGTCCTATTCTGGAGATAAAAGTGGTATTTGTGGGTGATAAGGTCCTATTTGAAGGGGGAAAGCTGGTATTTCTTGAAGGAGATGTGATATATTTGGGAGAAATGTGGCATGTCTGGAAGAAAATGTCCTATTTGGGGGGAGAAGGGTGGTATTTGTGGGAGAAAATTTCCTATTTCAGGAGGAATCCTGGTATTTCTTGGAGGAGATGTGATATGTTTGGGAGAAATGTGGCCTTTCTGGAAGAAACTGTCCTCTTTTGGGTATAAAAGAGGTATTTGTGGGTGAAAAGGTCCTATTTGAAGGGGGAAAGCTGGTATTTCTTGGAGAAAATGTGATCTATTTGGGAGAAATGTGGCATTTCTGGAAGAAACTGTCCTCTTTTGGGGATAAAAGAGGCATTTGTGGGTGAAAAGGTCCTATTTGAAGGGGGAAACCTGGTATTTCTTGGAGAAGATGTGATATATTTGGGAGAAATGTGGCATTTCTGGAAGAAACTGTCCTCTTTTGGGGATAAAAGAGGTATTAGTGGTTGAAAAGTTCCGATTTGAAGGGGGAAACCTGGTATTTCTTGGAGAAGATGTGATATATTTGGGAGAAATGTGGCATTTCTGGAAGAAAATGTCCTCTTTTGGGGATAAAACTGGTATTTCATGGAGAAAAGGTCCTATTTGAAGGGGGAAACCTGGTATTTCTTGGAGGAGTTGTGATATATTTGGGAGAAATGTGGCATTCCTGGAAGAGACAGTCCTCTTTTGGGGATAAAAGAGGTATTTGTGGGAGAAAAGGACCTATTTGAAGGGGGAACCCTGGTATTTCTTGAAGAAGATGTGATATATTTGGGTGAAATGTGGCATGTCTGGAAAAAACTGTCCTATTTTGGGGATAAAAGAGGTATTTGTGGGTGAGAAGGTCGTATTTGAAGGGGGAAAGCTGGTATTTCTTGGAGAAGATGTGATATATTTGGGAGAAATGTGGCATGTCTGGAAGAAACTGTCCTCTTCTGGGGATAAAACAGGTATTTCTCGGAGAAAAGGTCCTAATTGAAGGGGGAAAGCTGGTATTTCTTGGAGAAGATGTGATATTTTTGGGAGAAATGTGGCATTTCTGGAAGAAACTGTCCTCTTATGGGGATAGAACAGGTATTTGTGGGTGAAAAGGTCCTATTTCAGGGGAAAACCTGGTATTTCTTGGAGAAGATGTGATCTATTTGGGAGAAATGTGGCCTTTCCGGAAGAAACTGTCCTATTTTGGGGATAAAACAGGTATTTGTGGGAGAAAAGGTCCTATTTGAAGGGGGAAAGCTGGTATTTCATGTAGAAGATGTGATCTATTTGGGAGAAATGCGTCCATTCTGGAAGAAAATGTCCAATTTGGGGGGAGAAGGCTGGTAGTTTTCGGTGAGAAGGTCCTATTTCAGGAGGAATCCTGGTATATCTTGGAGAAGATGTGATATATTTGGGAGAAATGTGGCCTTTCTGGAAGAAAATGTCCAATTAGGGGGGAGAACGCTGGTAGTTTTGGGTGAGAAGGTCCTCTTTCAGGAGGAATCCTGGTATTTCTTGGAGAAGATGTGATATATTTGGGAGAAATGTGGCATTTCTGGAAGAAACTGTCCTCCTTTGGGGATAAAACAGGTATTAGTGGTTGAAAAGGTCCTATTTGAAGTGGGAAACCTGGTATTTGTGTGAGAAGATGTGATATATTTGGGAGAAATGTGGCATGTCTGGAAGAAAGTGTCCTGTTTTGGGGATAAAACAGGTAATTCATGGAGAAAAGGTCCTAATTAAAGGGGGAAACGTGGCATTTCTTGGAGAAGATGATATATATTTGGGAGAAATGTGGCTTTTCTGGCAGAAACTGTCCTATTTTGGGGATAAAAGTGGTATTTGTGGGTGATAAGGTCCTATTTGAAGGGGGAAACGTGGTATTTCTTGGAGAAGATGTGATATATTTGGGAGAAATATGGCATGTCAGGAAGAAACTGTCCTATTTGTGTGGAGCAGGCTGGTATTTGAGGGAGAAAAGTTCCTATTTCAGGAGGAATCCTGGTATTTCTTGGAGAAGATGTGATATATTTGGGGGAAATGTGGCATGTCTGGAAGAAACTGTCCTATTTGAGGGATAAAAGAGGTATGTGGGTGAAAAGTTCGTATAAGAAGGGGGAAACCAGGTATTTCTTGGAGAAGATGTGATATATTTGGGAGAAATGTGGCATTCCTGGAAGAAACTGTCCTCTTTTGGGGATAAAAGAGGTATTTGTGGGAGAAAAGGTCCTATTTGAAGGGGGAACCCTGGTATTTCTTGGAGAAGATGTGATATATTTGAGAGAAATGTGGCATGTCTGGAAGAAACTGTCCTCTTTTGGGGATAAAACAGGTATTTCTTGGAGAAAAGGTCCTAATTGAAGGGGGAAACGTGGTATTTCTTGGAGAAGATGTGATATTTTTGGGAGAAATGTGGCATTTCTGGAAGAAACTCTCTTCTTATGGGGATAGAACAGGTATTTGTGGGTGAAAAGGTCCTATTTGAAGGGGGAAAGCTGGTATTTCTTGGAGAAGATGTGATATATTTAGAGAAATGTGGCATGTCTGGAAGAAAATGTCCTATTTGGGGGGAGAAGGGTGGTATTTGTGGAGAAGAGATCCTTTTTCAGGAGGAATCCTGGTATTTCTTTGAGGAGATGTGATATGTTTGGGAGAAATGTGCCATTTCTGGAAGAAACTGTCCTATTTTGGGGATAAAACAGGTATTTGTGGGTGAAAAGGTCCTATTTGAAGGGGGAAACCTGGTATTTCTTGGAGAAGATGTGATCTATTTTGGAGAAATGTGGCATTTCTGGAAGAAACTGTCCTCTTTTGGGGATAAAAGAGGTATTTGTGGGTGAAAAGGTCCTATTTGAAGGGGGAAAGCTGGTATTTCTTGGAGAAGATGTGATGTATTTGGGAGAAATGTGGCATTTCTGGAAGAAACTGTCCTCTTTTGGGGATAAAAGAGGTATTTGTGGGTGAAAAGGTCCTATTTGAAGGGGGAAAGCTGGTATTTCTTGGAGAAGATGCTCTATATTTGGGAGAAATGTGGCATTTCTGGATGAAACTGTCCTCTTTTGGGGATAAAAGAGGTATTTGTAGGTGAAAAGGTCCTATTTGAAGGGGGAAACGTGGTATTTCTTGGAGAAGATGTGATCTATTTGGGAGAAATGTGGCATTTCTGGAAGAAACTGTCCTCTTTTGGGGATAAAAGAGGTATTTGTGGGAGAAAAGGTCCTATTTGAAGGGGGAAACCTGGTATTTCTTGGAGAAGATGATATATATTTGGGAGAAATGTGGCCTTTCTGGAAGAAACTGTCCTCTTTTGGGGATAAAAGTGGTATTTGTGGGTGATAAGATCCTATTTGAAGGGGGAAACCAGGTATTTCTTGGAGAAGATGTGATATATTTGGGAGAAATGTGGCATGTCTGGAAAAAACTGTCCTATTTTGGGGATAAAAGAGGTATTTGTGGGTGAGAAGGTCCTATTTGAAGGGGGAAACGTGATATTTCTTGGAGAAGATGTGATATATTTGGGAGAAATCTGGCATTCCTGGAAGAAACTGTCCTCTTTTGGGGATAAAACAGGTATTTGTGGGTGAAAACGTTGTATTTGAAGGGGGAAAGCTGGTATTTCTTGGAGAAGATGTGATATATTTGGGAGAAATGTGGCCTTTCTGGAAGAAAATGTCGAATTTGGGGGAGAAGGCTGGTAGTTTTCGGTGAGAAGGTCCTATTTCAGGAGGAATCCTGGCATTTCTTGGAGAAGATGTGATATATTTGGGAGAAATGTGGCATTTCTGGAAGAAACTGTCCTCTTTTGGGGATAAAAGAGGTATTAGTGGTTGAAAAGGTCCTATTTGAAGGGGGAAACCTGGTATTTCTTGGAGAAGATGATATATATTTGGGAGAAATGAGGCCTTTCTGGAAGAAATTGTCCTCTTTTGGGGATAAAACAAGTATTTGTGGGTGATAAGGTCCTATTTGAAGGGGGAAACCTGGTATTTCTTGGAGAAGATGTGATATATTTGGGAGAAATGTGGCATGTCTGGAAAAAACTGTCCTATTTTGGGGATAAAAGAGGTATTTGTGGGTGAGAAGGTCCTATTTGAAGGGGGAATCCTGGTATTTCTTGGAGAAGATGTGATATATTTGGGAGAAATCTGGCATGTCTGGAAGAAACTGTCCTCTTTTGGGGATAAAACAGGTATTTGTGGGTGAAAACGTTGTATTTGAAGGGGGAAACCTGTAATTTCTTGGAGAAGATGTGATCTATTTGGGAGAAATGTGGCCTTTCTGGAAGAAAATGTCCAATTTGGGGGGAGAAGGCTGGTAGTTTTCGGTGAGAAGGTCCTATTTCAGGAGGAATCCTGGCATTTCTTGGAGAAGATGTGATCTATTTGGGAGAAATGTGGCATTTCTGGAAGAAACTGTCCTCTTTTGGGGATAAAAGAGGTATTAGTGGTTGAAAAGGTCCTATTTGAAGGGGGAAACGTGGTATTTCTTGGAGAAGATGATATATATTTGGCAGAAATGTGGCCTTTCTGGAAGAAACTGTCCTCTTTTGGGGATAAAAGTGGTATTTGTGGGTGATAAGGTCCTATTTGAAGGGGGAAACCTGGTATTTCTTGGAGAAGATGTGATATATTTGGGAGAAATGTGGCATGTCTGGAAGAAAATGTCCTATTTTGGGGATAAAAGAGGTATTTGTGGGTGAGAAGGTCCTATTTGAAGGGGGAACCCTGGTATTTCATGGAGAAGATGTGATCTATTTGGGAGAAATCTGGCATTCCTGGAAGAAACTGTCCTCTTTTGGGGATAAGACAGGTATTTGTGGGAGAAAACGTTGTATTTGAAGGGGGAAACCTGTTATTTCTTGGAGAAGATGTGATATATTTGGGAGAAATGTGGCATTTCTGGAAGAAACTGTCCTCTTATGGGGATAGAACAGGTATTTGTGGGTGAAAAGGTCCTATTTCCAGGGGAAAACCTGGTATTTCTTGGAGAAGATGTGATCTATTTGGGAGAAATGTGGCATGTCTGGAAGAAAATGTCCTATTTGGGGGGAGAAGGGTGGTATTTGTGGGAGAAAAGTTCCTATTTCAGGAGGAATCCTGGTATTTCTTGGAGGAGATGTGATATGTTTGGGAGAAATGTGCCATTTCTGGAAGAAACTGTCCTCTTTTGGGGATAAAACAGGTATTTGTGGGTGAAAAGGTCCTAATTCAAGGGGGAAACCTGGTATTTCTTGGAGAATATGTGATATATTTGGGAGAAATGTGGCATTTCTGGAAGAAACTGTCCTCTTTTGGGGATAAAACAGGTATTTCATGGATAAAAGGTCCTAATTCAAGGGGGAAACCTGGTATTTCTTGGAGAAGATGTGATATATTTGGGAGAAATGTGGCCTTTCTGGAAGAAACTGTCCTCTTTTGGGGATAAAACAGGTATTTGTGGGTGAAAAGGTCCTATTTGAAGGGGGAACCCTGGTATTTCTTGGAGAAGATGTGATATATTTAGGAGAAATGTGGCATGTCTGGAAAAAACTGTCCTATTTTGGGGATAAAGGAGGTATTTGTGGGTGAAAAGGTCCTATTTGAAGGGGGAAACGTGGTATTTCTTGGAGAAGATGTGATCTATTTGGGAGAAATCTGGCATTCCTGGAAGAAACTGTCCTCTTTTGGGGATAAAAGAGGTATTTGTGGGTGAAAAGGTCCTATTTGAAGGGGGAAACGTGGTATTTCTTGGAAAAGATGTGATGTATTTGGGAGAAATGTGGCATTTCTGGAAGAAACTGTCCTCTTATGGGGATAGAACAGGTATTTGTGGGTGAAAAGGTCCTATTTCCAGGGGAAAACCTGGTATTTCTTGGAGAAGATGTGATATATTTGGGAGAAATGTGGCATGTCTGGAAGAAAATGTCCAATTTGGGGGGAGAACGCTGGTAGTTTTGGGTGAGAAGGTCCTCTTTCAGGAGGAATCCTGGTATATCTTGGAGAAGATGTGGTATATTTGGGAGAAATGTGGCATTTCTGGAAGAAACTGTCCTCCTTTGGGGATAAAACAGGTATTAGTGGTTGAAAAGTTCCAATTCGAAGGGGGAAACCTGGTATTTGTGTGAGAAGATATGATATATTTGGGAGAAATGTGGCATTTCTGGAAGAAACTGTCCTGTTTTGGGGATAAAAGATGTATTAGTGGTTGAAAAGGTCCTATTTGAAGGGGGAACCCTGGTATTTCTTGGAGAAGATGTGATATATTTGGGAGAAATGTGGCATTTCTGGTAGAAACTGTCCTCTTTTGGGGATAAAAGTGGTATTTGTGGGTGATAAGGTCCTATTTGAAGGGGGAAACCTGGTATTTCTTGGAGAAGATGTGATATATTTGGGAGAAATGTGGCATGTCTGGAAAAAACTGTCCTATTTTGGGGATAAAAGAGGTATTTGTGGGTGAGAAGGTCCTATTTGAAGGGTGAAACGTGGTATTTCTTGGAGAAGATGTGATCTATTTGGGAGAAATCTGGCATTCCTGGAAGAAACTGTCCTCTTTTGGGGATAAAACAGGTATTTGTGGGAGAAAACGTTGTATTTGAAGGGGGAAACCTGTTATTTCTTGGAGAAGATGTGATATATTTGGGAGAAATGTGGCATTTCTGGAAGAAACTGTCCTCTTATGGGGATAGAACAGGTATTTGTGGGTGAAAAGGTCCTATTTCCAGGGGAAAACCTGGTATTTCTTGGAGAAGATGTGATCTATTTGGGAGAAATGTGGCATGTCTGGAAGAAAATGTCCTATTTGGGGGGAGAAGGGTGGTATTTGTGGGAGAAAAGTTCCTATTTCAGGAGGAATCCTGGTATTTCTTGGAGGAGATGTGATATGTTTGGGAGAAATGTGCCATTTCTGGAAGAAACTGTCCTCTTTTGGGGATAAAACAGGTATTTGTGGGTGAAAAGGTCCTATTTGAAGGGGGAAACGTGGTATTTCTTGGAGAAGATGTGATCTATTTGGGAGAAATGTGGCATTTCTGGAAGAAACTGTCCTAATTTGGGGATAAAACAGGTATTTCATGGATAAAAGGTCCTAATTCAAGGGGGAAACCTGGTATTTCTTGGAGAAGATGTGATATATTTGGGAGAAATGTGGCATTTCTGGAAGAAACTGTCCTCTTTTGGGGATAAAACAGGTATTTGTGGGTGAAAAGGTCCTATTTGAAGGGGGAACCCTGGTATTTCTTGGAGAAGATGTGATGTATTTAGGAGAAATGTGGCATGTCTGGAAAAAACTGTCCTATTTTGGGGATAAAAGAGGTATTTGTGGGTGAGAAGGTCCTATTTGAAGGGGGAAACGTGGTATTTCTTGGAGAAGATGTGATATATTTGGGAGAAATCTGGCATTCCTGGAAGAAACTGTCCTCTTTTGGGGATAAAAGAGGTTTTTTTGGGGAAAAGGTTGTATTTGAAGAGGGAAACGTGGTATTTCTTGGAAAAGATGTGATGTATTTGGGAGAATTGTGGCATTTCTGGAAGAAACTGTCCTCTTATGGGGATAGAACAGGTATTTGTGGGTGAAAAGGTTCTATTTCCAGGGGAAAACCTGGTATTTCTTGGAGGAGACGTGATATGTTTGGGGGAAATGTGGCCTTTCTGGAAGAAAATGTCCTATTTGGGGGGAGAAGGGTGGTATTTGTGGGAGAAAAGTTCCTATTTCAGGAGTAATCCTGGTATTTCTTGCAGAAGATGTGATATGTTTGGGAGAAATGTGTCATTTCTGGAAGAAACTGTCCTCTTTTGGGGATAAAACAGGTATTTGTGGGTGAAAAGGTCCTATTTGAAGGGGGAAACGTGGTATTTCTTGGAGAAGATGTGATATGTTTGGGAGAAATGTGGCATTTCTGGAAGAAACTGTCCTCTTTTGGGGATAAAAGTGGTATTTGTGGTTGAAAAGGTCCTATTTGAAGGGGGAAAGCTGGTATTTCTTGGAGAAGATGTGATCTATTTGGGAGAAATGTGGCCTTTCCGGAAGAAACTGTCCTATTTTGGGGATAAAACATGTATTTGTGGGAGAAAAGGTCCTATTTGAAGGGGGAAAGCTGGTATTTCATGTAGAAGATGTGATCTATTTGGAAGAAATGCTTCCTTTCTGGAAGAAATGTCCAATTTGGGGGGAGAAGGCGGGTAGTTTTCGGTGAGAAGGTCCTATTTCAGGAGGAATCCTGGTATTTCTTGGAGAAGATGTGATATATTTGGGAGAAATGTGGCCTTTCTGGAAGAAAATGTCCAATTTGGGGGGAGAACGCTGGTAGTTTTGGGTGAGAAGGTCCTATTTCAGGAGGAATCCTGGTATTTCTTGGAGAAGATGTGATATATTTGGGAGAAATGCGGCATTTCTGGAAGAAACTGTCCTCCTTTGGGGATAAAACAGGTATTAGTGGTTGAAAAGGTCCTATTTGAAGGGGGAAACCTGGTATTTGTGTGAGAAGATGTGATATATTTGGGAGAAATGTGGCATTTCTGGAAGAAACTGTCCTCTTTTGGGGATAAAAGAGGTATTTGTGGGAGAAAAGGTCCTAATTGAAGGGGGAAACGTGGCATTTCTTGGAGAAGATGTGATATATTTGGGAGAAATGTGGCTTTTCTGGCAGAAACTGTCCTATTTTGGGGATAAAAGAGGTATTTGTGGGTGATAAGGTCCTATTTGAAGGGGGAAACGTGGTATTTCTTGGAGAAGATGTGATATATTTGGGTGAAATATGGCATGTCAGGAAGAAACTGTCCTATTTGTGTGGAGCAGGCTGGTATTTGAGGGAGAAAAGGTCCTATTTCAGGAGGAATCCTGGTATTTCTTGGAGAAGATGTGATATATTTGGGAGAAATGTGGCATGTCTGGAAGAAACTGTCCTATTTTGGGGATAAAAGAGGTATTTGTGGGTGAAAAGGTCCTATTTGAAGGGGGAAAGCAGGTATTTCTTGGAGAAGATGTGATATATTTGGGAGAAATCTGGCATTTCTGGAAGAAACTGTCCTATTTTGGGGATAAAAGAGGTATTTGTGGGTGAAAAGGTCCTATTTGAAGGGGGAAAGCTGGTATTTCTTGGAGAAGATGTGATCTATTTGGGAGAAATGTGGCATTTCTGGAAGAAACTGTCCTCTTTTGTGGATAAAAGAGGTATTTCATGGAGAAAAGGTCCTATTTGAAGGGGGAAACGTGGTATTTCTTGGAGGAGTTGTGATATATTTGGGAGAAATGAGGCATTTCTGGAAGAAACTGTCCTCTTTTGGGGATAGAAGAGGTATTTGTGGGAGAAAAGTTCCTATTTGAAGGGGGAACCCTGGTATTTCTTGGAGAAGATGTGATATATTTGGGAGAAATGTGGCATGTCTGGAAATAACTGTCCTATTTTGGGGATAAAAGAGGTATTTGTGGGTGAGAAGGTCCTATTTGAAGGGGGAAACCTGGTATTTCTTGGAGAAGATGTGATATATTTGGGAGAAATGTGGCATTCCTGGAAGAAACTGTCCTCTTTTGGGGATAAAAGAGGCTTTTTGGGGAAAAGGTCCTATTTGAAGGGGGAAACGTGGTATTTCTTGGAGAAGATGTGATATATTTGGGAGAAATGTGGCATTTCTGGAAGAAACTGTCCTCTTATGGGGATAGAACAGGTATTTGTGGTTGAAAAGGTCCTATTTGAAGGGGGAAACCGGGTATTTCTTGGAGAAGATGTGATATGTTTGGGAGAAATATGGCATTTCTGGAAGAAACTGTCCTCTTTTGGGGATAAAACAGGTATTTGTGGGTGAAAAGGTCCTATTTGAAGGGGGAAAGCTGGTATTTCTTGGAGAAGATGTGATCTATTTGGGAGAAATGTGGCATGTCTGGAAGAAAATGTCCAATATGGGGGGAGAAGGCTGGTAGTTTTGGGTGAGAAGGTCCTATTTCAGGAGGAATCCTGGCATTTCTTGGAGAAGATGTGATATATTTGGGAGAAATGTGGCATTTCTGGAAGAAACTGTCCTCTTTTGGGGATAAAAGAGGTATTAGTGGTTGAAAAGGTCCTATTTGAAGGGGGAAACCTGGTATTTCTTGGAGAAGATGATATATATTTGGGAGAAATGTGGCCTTTCTGGAAGAAACTGTCCTATATTGGGGATAAAAGTGGTATTTGTGGTTGATAAGGTCCTATTTGAAGGGGGAAAGCTGGTATTTCTTGGAGAAGATGTGATATATTTGGGAGAAATGTGGCATGTCTGGAAAAAACTGTCCTATTTTGGGGATAAAAGAGGTATTTGTGGGTGAGAATGTCCTATTTGAAGGGGGAAAGCTGGTATTTCTTGGAGAAGATGTGATATGTTTGGGAGAAATCTGGCATTCCTGGAAGAAACTGTCGTCTTTTGGGGATAAAAGAGGTTTTTTTGGAAAAAGGTCCTATTTGAAGGGGGAAACGTGGTATTTCTTGGAGAAGATGTGATATATTTGGGAGAAATGTGGCATTTCTGGAAGAAACTGTCCTCTTATGGGGATAGAACAGGTATTTGTGGGTGAAAAGGTCCTATTTCCAGGGGAAAGCCTGGTATTTCTTGGAGAAGATGTGATATATTTGGGAGAAATGTGGCATGTCTGGAAGAAAATGTCCTATTTGGGGGGAGAAGGTCGGTATTTGTGGGAGAAAAGTTCCTATTTCTGGAGGAATCCTGGTATTTCTTGGAGCAGATGTGATATGTTTGGGAGAAATGTGCCATTTCTGGAAGAAACTGTCCTCTTTTGGGGATAAAACAGGTATTTGTGGGTGAAAAGGTCCTATTTGAAGGGGGAAACCTGGTATTTCTTGGAGAAGATGTGATCTATTTGGGAGAAATGTGGCATTTCTGGCAGAAACTGTCCTCTTTTGGGGATAAAAGAGGTATTTGTGGGTGAAAAGGTCCTATTTGAAGGGGGAAACGTGGTATTTCTTGGAGAAGATGTGATATGTTTGGGAGAAATATGGCATTTCTGGAAGAAACTATCCTCTTTTGGGGATAAAAGAGGTATTTGTGGGTGAAAAGGTCCTATTTGAAGGGGGAAAGCTGGTATTTCTTGGAGAAGATGTGATCTATTTGGGAGAAATGTGGCATGTCTGGTAGAAACTGTCCTATTTTGGGGATAAAAGAGGTATTTGTGGGTGAAAAGGTCCTATTTGAAGGGGGAAACCAGGTATTTCTTGGAGAAGATATGATATATTTGGGAGAAATGTGGCATTTCTGGAAGAAACTGTCCTCTTTTGTGGATAAAACAGGTATTTGTGGGGGAAAAGGTCATATTTGAAGGGGGAACCCTGGTATTTCTTGGAGAAGATGTGATATATTTGGGAGAAATGTGGCCTTTCTGGAAGAAAATGTCCAATTTGGGGGGAGAAGGCTGGTAGTTTTGGGTGAGAAGGTCCTATTTCAGGAGGAATCCTGGCATTTCTTGGAGAAGATGTGATATGTTTGGGAGAAATGTGGCATTTCTGGAAGAAACTGTCCTCTTTTGGGGATAAAAGAGGTATTTCATGGAGAAAAGGTCCTAATTCAAGGGGGAAACGTGGTATTTCTTGGAGGAGTTGTGATATATTTGGGAGAAATGTGGCATTTCTGGAAGAAACTGTCCTCTTTTGGGGATAAAAGAGGTATATGTGGGAGAAAAGTTCCTATTTGAAGGGGGAACCCTGGTATTTCTTGGAGAAGATGTGATATATTTGGGAGAAATGTGATATGTCTGGAAAAAAATGTCCTATTTTGGGGATGAAAGAGGTATTTGTGGGTGAGAAGGTCCTATTTGAAGGGGGAAACGTGGTATTTCTTGGAGAAGGTGTGATCTATTTGGGAGAAATCTGGCATTCCTGGAAGAAACTGTCCTCTTTTGTGATAAAAGAGGCTTTTTGTGGAAAAGGTCCTATTTGAAGGGGGAAACGTGGTATTTCTTGGAGAAGATGTGATATATTTTGGAGAAATGTGGCATTTCTGGAAGAAACTGTCCTCTTATGGGGATAGAACAGTTATTTGTGGTTGAAAAGGTCCTATTTGAAGGGGGAAACCTGGTATTTCTAGGAGAAGATGTGATATATTTGGAAGAAATGTGGCATGTCTGGAAGAAAATGTCCAATTTGGTGGGAGAAGGGTGGTATTTGTGGGAGAAAAGTTCCTATTTCAGGAGGAATCCTGGTATTTCTTGGAGGAGACGTGATATGTTTGGGAGAAATGTGGCATTTCTGGAAGAAACTGTCCTATTTTGGGGATAAAGGAGGTATTTGTGGGTGAAAAGGTCCTATTTGAAGGGGGAAACCTGGTATTTCTTGGAGAAGATGTGATATATTTGGGAGAAATCAGGCATTTCTGGAAGAAACTGTCCTCTTCTGGGGATCAAACACGTATTAGTGGTTGAAAAGGTCCTATTTGAAGGGGGAAACCTGGTATTTCTTGGAGAAGATGTGATATATTTGGGAGAAATGTGGCATGTCTGGAAGAAACTGTCCTATATTGGGGATAAAAGAGGTATTTGTGGGTGAAAAGGTCCTATTTGAAGGGGGAAAGCAGGTATTTCTTGGAGAAGATGTGATATGTTTGGGAGAAATGTGGCCTTTCTGGCAGAAACTGTCCTATTTTGGGAATAAAAGTGTTATTTGTGGGTGATAAGGTCCTATTTGAAGGGGGAAACCAGGTATTTCTTGGAGAAGATGTGATATATTTGGGAGAAATCAGGCATTTCTAGAGGAAACTGTCCTATTTTGGGAATAAAGGAGTTTTTTGTGGGTGAAAAGGTCCTATTTGAAGGGGGAAAGCTGGTAATTCTATGAGAAGATGTGATATGTTTGGGAGAAATCTGGCATGTCTGGGAGAAACTGTCCTATTTTGGGGATAAAAGAGGTATTTGTGGGTGAAAAGGTCCTATTTGAAGGGGGAAACCTGGTATTTCTTGGAGAAGATGTGATATATTTGGGAGAAATCTGGCATTCCTGGAAGAAACTGTCCTCTTTTGGGGATAAAAGAGGCCTTTTGGGGGAAAGGTCCTTTTTGAAGGGGGAAACGTGGTATTTCTTGGAGAAGATGTGATATATTTGGGAGATATGTGGCATTTCTGGAAGAAACTGTCCTATTATGGGGATAGAACAGGTATTTGTGGGTGAAAAGGTCCTATTTGAAGGGGGAAACCTGGTATTTCTTGGAGAAGATGTGATATATTTGGAAGAAATGTGGCATGTCTGGAAGAAAATGTCCTATCTGGGGGGAGAAGGCTGGTATTTGTGGGAGAAAAGGTCCTATTTCAGGAGGAATCCTGGTATTTCTTGGAGGAGACGTGATATGTTTGGGAGAAATGTGTCATTTCTGGAAGAAACTGTCCTATTTTGGGGATAAAAGAGGTATTTGTGGGTGAAAAGGTCCTATTTGAAGGGGGAAACCTGGTATTTCTTGGAGAAGATGTGATATATTTGGGAGAAATGTGGCATTCCTGGAAGAAACTGTCCTGTTTTGGGGATAAAACAGGTATTTGTGGGTGAAAAGGTCCTATTTGAAGGGGGAAAAATGGTATTTCTTGAAGGAGATGTGATATATTTGGGAGAAATGTGGCATGTCTGGAAGAAACTGTCCTATTTTGGGGATAAAAGTGGTATTTGTGGGTGAAAAGGTCCTATTTGAAGGGGGAAAGCTGTTATTTCTTGGAGAAGATGTGATCTATTTGGGAGAAATGTGGCCTTTCTGGAAGAAACTGTCCTATTTTGGGGATAAAACAGGTATTTGTGGGTGAAAAGGTCCTATTTGAAGGGGGAAACGTGGTATTTCTTGGAGAAGATGTGATATATTTGGGAGAAATGTGGCATTTCTGGAAGAAACTGTCCTCTTTTGGGGATAAAACAGGTATTTGTGGGTGAAAAGGTCGTATTTGAAGGGGGAAACGTGGTATTTCTTGGAGAAGATGTGATATGTTTGGGAGAAATGTGGCATTTCTGGAAGAAACTGTCCTCTTTTGGGGATAAAACAGGTATTTGTGGGAGAAAAGGTCCTATTTGAAGGGGGAAAGCTGGTATTTCATGGAGAAGATGTGATCTATTTGGGAGAAATGTGGCCTTTCTGGAAGAAAATGTCCAATTTGGGGGGAGAAGGCTGGTAGTTTTCGGTGAGAATGTCCTATTTCAGGTGGAATCCTGGTATTTCTTGGAGAAGATGTGATATATTTGGGAGAAATCTGGCCTTTCTGGAAGAAAATGTCCAATTTGGGGGGAGAAGGCTGGTAGTTTTGGGTGAGAAGGTCCTCTTTCAGGAGGAATCCTGGTTTTTCTTGGAGAAGATGTGATATATTTGGGAGAAATGTGGCATTTCTGGAAGAAACTGTCCTATTTTGGGGATCAAACAGGTATTAGTGGTTGAAAAGGTCCTATTTGAAGGGGGAAACCTGGTATTTCTTGGAGAAGATGTGATATATTTGGGAGAAATATGCCGTTTCTGGAAGAAAATGTCCTGTTTTGGGGATAAAACAGGTATTTCATGGAGAAAAGGTCCTAATTGAAGGTGGAAACGTGGTATTTCTTGGAGAAGATGTGATATGTTTGGGAGAAATGTGGCCTTTCTGGCAGAAACTGTACTATTTTGGGGATAAAAGTGGTATTTGTGGGTGATAAGGTCCTATTTGAAGGGGGAATCCTGGTATTTCTTGAAGAAGATGTGATATATTTGGGAGAAATGTGGCATGTCTGGAAGAAACTGTCCTATTTGAGGGATAAAAGAGGTATTTGTGGGTGCAAAGGTCATATTTGAAGGGGGAAAGCAGGTATTTCTTGGAGAAGATGTGATATGTTTGGGAGAAATGTGGCCTTTCTGGCAGAAACTGTCCTATTTTGGGAATAAAAGTGGTATTTGTGGGTGATAAGGTCCTATTTGAAGGGGGAAACCTGGTATTTCTTGGAGAAGATGTGATATATTTGGGAGAAATCAGGCATTTCTAGAGGAAACTGTCCTATTTTGGGAATAAAGGAGTTTTTTGTGGGTGAAAAGGTCCTATTTGAAGGGGGAAAGCTGGTAATTCTATGAGAAGATGTGATATGTTTGGGGGAAATCTGGCATGTCTGGGAGAAACTGTCCTCTTTTGGGGATAAAAGAGGCCTTTTGGGGGAAAGGTCCTATTTGAAGGGGGAAACGTGGTATTTCTTGGAGAAGATGTGATATATTTGGGAGATATGTGGCATTTCTGGAAGAAACTGTCCTATTATGGGGATAGAACAGGTATTTGTGGGTGAAAAGGTCCTATTTGAAGGGGGAAACCTGGTATTTCTTGGAGAAGATGTGATATATTTGGAAGAAATGTGGCATGTCTGGAAGAAAATGTCCTATCTGGGGGGAGAAGGCTGGTATTTGTGGGAGAAAAGGTCCTATTTCAGGAGGAATCCTGGTATTTCTTGGAGGAGACGTGATATGTTTGGGAGAAATGTGGCATTTCTGGAAGAAACTGTCCTCTTTTGGGGATAAAAGAGGTATTTGTGGGTGAAAAGGTCCTATTTGAAGGGGGAAACCTGGTATTTCTTGGAGAAGATGTGATATATTTGGGAGAAATGTGGCATTCCTGGAAGAAACTGTCCTGTTTTGGGGATAAAACAGGTATTTGTGGGTGAAAAGGTCCTATTTGAAGGGGGAAAAATGGTATTTCTTGAAGGAGATGTGATATATTTGGGAGAAATGTGGCATGTCTGGAAGAAACTGTCCTCTTTTGGGGATAAAAGTGGTATTTGTGGGTGAAAAGGTCCTATTTGAAGGGGGAAAGCTGTTATTTCTTGGAGAAGATGTGATCTATTTGGGAGAAATGTGGCCTTTCTGGAAGAAACTGTCCTATTTTGGGGATAAAACAGGTATTTGTGGGTGAAAAGGTCCTATTTGAAGGGGGAAACGTGGTATTTCTTGGAGAAGATGTGATATATTTGGGAGAAATGTGGCATTTCTGGAAGAAACTGTCCTATTTTGGGGATAAAACAGGTATTTGTGGGTGAAAACGTTGTATTTGAAGGGGGAAAGCTGGTATTTCTTGGAGAAGATGTGATATGTTTGGGAGAAATGTGGCATTTCTGGAAGAAAGTGTCCTGTTTTGGGGATAAAACAGGTATTTGTGGGAGAAAAGGTCCTATTTGAAGGGGGAAAGCTGGTATTTCATGGAGAAGATGTGATCTATTTGGGAGAAATGTGGCCTTTCTGGAAGAAAATGTCCAATTTGGGGGGAGATGGCTGGTAGTTTTCGGTGAGAATGTCCTATTTCAGGTGGAATCCTGGTATTTCTTGGAGAAGATGTGATATATTTGGGAGAAATCTGGCCTTTCTGGAAGAAAATGTCCAATTTGGGGGGAGAAGGCTGGTAGTTTTGGGTGAGAAGGTCCTCTTTCAGGAGGAATCCTGGTTTTTCTTGGAGAAGATGTGATATATTTGGGAGAAATGTGGCATTTCTGGAAGAAACTGTCCTCTTATGGGGATAGAACAGGTATTTGTGGGTGAAAAGGTCCTATTTGAAGGGGGAAAGCTGGTATTTCTTGGAGAAGATGTGATCTATTTGGGAGAAATGTGGCATGTCTGGAAGAAACTGTCCTATTTTGGGGATAAAACAGGTATTTGTGGGTGAAAACGTTGTATTTGAAGGGGGAAACCTGGTATTTCTTGGAGAAGATGTGATATATTTGGGAGAAATGTGGCATTTCTGGAAGAAACTGTCCTATTTGGGGGAGAAGCCTGCTATTAGTGGGTAAAAGGACCTATTTGAAGGGGGAAAGCTGGTATTTCTTGAAGGAGTTGTGATATATTTGGGAGAAATGTGGCATTTCTGCAAGAAAGTGTCCTGTTTTGGGGATAAAACTGGTATTTGTGGGAGAAAAGGTCCTACTTGAAGGGGGAAACCTGGTATTTCTTGAAGGAGATGTGATATATTTGGGAGAAATGTGGCATGTCTGGAAGAAACTGTCCTCTTTTGGGGATAAAAGAGGTATTTGTGGGTGAAAAGGTCCAATTTGAAGGGGGAAACCTGGTATTTCTTGGAGAAGATGTGATATGTTTGGGAGAAATGTGGCATTTCTGGAAGAAACTGTCCTATTTTGGGGATAAAACAGGTATTTCTGGGAGAAAAGGTCCTATTTGAAGGGGGAAAGCAGGTATTTCTTGGAGAAGATGTGATATATTTGGGAGAAATGTGGCATGTCTGGAAGAAACTGTCCTATTTGAGGGATAAAGAGGTATTTGTGGGTGAAAAGGTCCTATTTGAAGGGGGAAAGCTGGTATTTCTTGGAGAAGATGTGATATATTTAGGAGAAATCAGGCATTTCTGGAAGAAACTGTCCTATTTTGGGGATAAAAGAATTTTTTGTGGGTGGAAAGGTCCTATTTGAAGGGGGAAACCTGGTATTTCTTGGAGAAGATGTGATATGTTTGGGAGAAATGTGGCCTTTCTGGCAGAAACTGTCCTATTTTGGGGATAAAAGTGGTATTTGTGGGTGATAAGGTCCTATTTGAAGGGGGAACCCTGGTATTTCTTGGAGAAGATGTGATATATTTGGGAGAAATGTGGCATGTCTGGAAGAAACTGTCCTCTTTTGGGGAGAAAAGAGGTATTTGTGGGTGAAAAGGTCCTATTTGAAGGGGGAAACCTGGTATTTCTTGGAGAAGATGTGATATATTTGGGAGAAATGTGGCATTTCTGGAAGAAACTGTCCTGTTTTGGCGATAAAAGAGGTATTTGTGGGTGAAAATGTCCTATTTGAAGGGGGAAAGCTGGTATTTCTTGGAGAAGATGTGATGTATTTGGGAGAAATGTGGCCTTTCTGGAAGAAAATGTCCAATTTGGGGGGAGAAGGCTGGTAGTTTTCGGTGAGAAGGTCCTATTTCAGGAGGAATCCTGGTATTTCTTGGAGAAGATGTGATATATTTGGGAGAAATGTGGCCTTTCTGGAAGAAAATGTCCAACTTGGGGGGAGAAGGCTGGTAGTTTTGGGTGAGAAGATCCTATTTCAGGAGGAATCCTGGCATTTCTAGGAGAAGATGTGATATATTTGGGAGAAATGTGGCATTTCTGGAAGAAACTGTCCTCTTTTGGGGATGAAAGAGGTATTAGTGGTTGAAAAGGTCCTATTTGAAGGGGGAAACCTGGTATTTCTTGGAGAAGATGTGTTATATTTGGGAGAAATGTGGCCTTTCTGGAAGAAAATGTCCTGTTTTGGGGATAAAAGAGGTATTTCATGGAGAAAAGGTCCTAATTCAAGGGGGAAACCTGGTATTTCTTAAAGGAGTTGTGATATATTTGGGAGAAATGTGGCATTTCTGGAAGAAACTGTCCTCTTTTGGGGATAAAAGAGGTATTTGTGGGAGAAAAGGTCCTATTTGAAGGGGGAAACCTGGTATTTCTTGGAGAAGATGTGATATGTTTGGGAGAAATGTGGCATTTCTGGAAGAAACTGTCCTCTTATGGGGATAAAAGAGGTATTTGTGGGTGAAAAGGTCGTATTTGAAGGGGGAAACCTGGTATTTCTTGGAGAAGATGTGATATGTTTGTGAGAAATGTGGCATTTCTGGAAGAAACTGTCCTGTTTGGGGGGAGAAGGCTGGTATTTGTGGGAGAAAAGGTCCTCCTTCAGGAGGAATCCTGGTATTTCTTGGAGAAGATGTGATATATTTGGGAGAAATGTGGCATGTCTGGAAGAAACTGGCCTATTTGAGGGATAAAAGAGGTATTTGTGGGTGAAAAGGTCCTATTTGAAGGGGGAAACGTGGTATTTCTTGGAGATGATGTGATATATTTGGGAGAAATCAGGCATTTCTGGCAGAAACTGTCCTATTTTGGGGATAAAAGAATTTTTTGTGGGTGAAAAGGTCATATTTGAAGGGGGAAAGGTGGTATTTCTTGCAGAAGATGTGATCTATTTGGGTGAAATGTGGCCTTTCTGGCAGAAACTGTCCTCTTTTGGGGATATAACAGGTATTTGTGGGTGATAAGGTCCAATTCGAAGGGGGAAACCTGGTATTTCTTGGAGAAGATGTGATATATTTGGGAGAAATGTGGCATGTCAGGAAGAAACTGTCCTCTTTTGGGGATAAAAGAGGTATTTGTGGGAGAAAAGGTCCTATTTGAAGGGGGAAACCTGGTATTTCTTGGAGAAGATGTGATATATTTGAGAGAAATGTGGCATGTCTGGAAGAAATTGTTCTATTTTGGGGATAAAACAGGTATTTGTGGGTGAAAAGGTCCTATTTGAAGGGGGAAACCTGGTATTTCTTGGAGAAGATGTGATATGTTTGGGAGAAATGTGGCATTTCTGGAAGAAACTGTCCTCTTTTGGTGATAAAAGAGGTATTTGTGGGTGAAAAGGTCCTATTTGAAGGGGGAAACCTGGTATTTCTTGGAGAAGATGTGATATATTTGGGAGAAGTGTGGCATTTCTGGAAGAAAATGTCCTCTTTTGGGGATAAAAGAGGTATTTGTGGGAGAAAAGGTCCTATTTGAAGGGGGAAAGCTGGTATTTCTTGGAGAAGATGGGATCTATTTGGGAGAAATGTGGCCTTTCTGGAAGAAACTGTCCCCTTTTTGGGATGAAACAGGTATTTTTGGTAAAAAAGGTCCTATTTGAAGGGGGAAAGCTGGTATTTCATGGAGAAGTTGTGGTATATTAGGGAGAAATATGGCATGTATGGCGGAAAATGTACTATTTTGGGGATAAAAGAGGTATTTGTGGGTGAAACGGTCCTATTTGAAGGGGGAAAGCTGGTATTTCTTGGAGAAGAAGTGATATATTTGGGAGAAATGTGGCCTTTCAAATAGGACCTTTTCCCCAAAAAAACCTCTTTTATCCCCAAAAGAGGACAGTTTCTTCCAGAAAGGCCACATTTCTCCCAAATATATCACATCTTCTCCAAGAAATACCACGTTTCCCCCTTCAAATAAGACCTTTTCACCCACATATACCTGTTTTATCCCCAAAATAGGACAGTTTCTTCCAGAAATGCCTGATTTCTCCCAAATATATATCATCTTCTCCAAGAAATACCAGGTTTCCCCCTTCAAATAGGACCTTTTCACCCACAAATACCTCTTTTATCCCTCAAATAGGACAGTTTCTTCGAGACATGCCTCATTTCTCCCAAACATATCACATCTTCTCCAAGAAATACCAGGATTCCTCCTGAAAGAGGACCTTTTCACCCACAAATACCTGTTTTATCCACAAAAGAGGACAGTTTCTTCCAGAAATGGCACATTTCTCCCAAACATATCACGTCTCCTCCAAGAAATACCAGGATTCCTCCTTAAATAGGAACGTTTCTCCCACAAATACCACCCCTCTCCCCCCAAATAGGACATTTTCTTCCAGACATGCCACATTTCTCCCAAATATATCACATCTTCTCCAAGAAATACCAGGTTTTCCCCTGGAAATAGGACCTTTTCACCCGCAAATACCTGTTCTATCCCCATAAGAGGACAGTTTCTTCCAGAAATGCCACATTTCTCCCAAATATATCACATCTTCTCCAAGAAATACCACGTTTCCCCCTTCAAATAGGACCTTTTCCCCAAAAAAACCTCTTTTATCCCCAAAAGAGGACTGTTTCTTCCAGAAAGGCCACATTTCTCCCAAATATATCACATCTTCTCCAAGAAATACCAGCTTTCCCCCTTCAAATAGGACCTTTTCACCCACAAATACCTGTTTTATCCCCAAAAGAGGACAGTTTCTTCCAGAAATGCCATATTTCTCCCAAACATAGCACATCTTCTCCAAGAAATACCAGCTTTCCCCCTTCAAATAGGACCTTTTCACCCACAAATACCTGTTTTATCCCCAAAAGAGGACAGTTTCTTCCAGAAATGGCACATTTCTCCCAAACATATCACGTCTCCTCCAAGAAGTACCAGGATTCCTCCTGAAATAGGAACTTTTCTCCCACAAATACCACCCTTCTCCCCCCAAATAGCACATTTTCTTCCAGACATGCCACATTTCTCCCAAATAGATCACATCTTCTCCAAGAAATACCAGGTTTTCCCCTGGAAATAGGACCTTTTCACCCACAAATAACTCTTTTATCCCCATAAGAGGACAGTTTCTTCCAGACATGCCACATTTCTACCAAATAGATCACATCTTCTCCAAGAAATACCAGCTTTCCCCCTTCAAATAGGACCTTTTCACCCACAAATACCTCTTTTATCCCCAAAAGAGGACAGTTTCTTTCTGACATGCCACATTTCTCCCAAACATATCACATCTTCTCCAAGAAATACCAGGTTTCCCCCTTCAAAAGGACCTTTTCTCCCACAATTACCTCTTTTATCCCCAAAAGAGGACAGTTTCTTCCAGACATGCCACATTTCTCCCAAATACATCACAACTCCTCCAAGAAATACCAGGTTTCCCCATTCAATTAGGACCTTTTCTCCATGAAATACCTCTTTTATCCACAAAAGAGGACAGTTTCTTCCAGAAAGGCCACATTTCTCCCAAATATATATCATCTTCTCCAAGAAATACCAGGTTTCCCCCTTCAAATAGGACCTTTTCAACCACTAATACCTCTTTTATACCCAAAAGAGGACAGTTTCTTCCAGAAATGCCACATTTCTCCCAAATATATCACATCTTCTCCAAGAAATGCCAGGATTCCTCCTGAAATAGGACCTTCTCAACCAAAACTACCAGCCTTCTCCCCCCAAATTGGACATTTTCTTCCAGAAAGGCCAGATTTCTCCCAAATATATCACATCTTCTCCAAGAAATACCAGGATTCCTCCTGAAATAGGACCTTCTCACCGAAAACTACCAGCCTTCTCCCCCCAAATTGGACATTTTCTTCCAGAAAGGCCACATTTCTCCCAAATAGATCACATCTTCTCCAAGAAATACCAGCTTTCCCCCTTCAAATAGGACCTTTTCACCCACTAATAGCAGGCTTCTCCCCCAAATAGGACAGTTTCTTCCAGAAATGCCAGATTTCTCCCAAGTATATCACATCTTCTCCAAGGAATACCAGGTTTCCCCCTGGAAACAGGACCTTTTCACCCACAAATACCTCTTTTATCCCCAAAATAGGACAGTTTCTTCCAGAAAGGCCACATTTCTCCCAAATATATCACATCTCCTCCAAGAAATACCAGCTTTCCCCCTTCAAATAGGACCTTTTCACCCACAAATACCTGTTTTATCCCCAAAAGAGGACAGTTTCTTCCAGAAATGCCATATTTCTCCCAAACATATCACATCTTCTCCAAGAAATACCAGGTTTCCCCCTTCAAATAGGACCTTTTCACCCACAAATACCTCTTTTATCCCCAAAAGAGGACAGTTTCTTCCAGAAATGGCACATTTCTCCCAAACATATCACATCTCCTCCAAGAAATACCAGGATTCCTCCTGAAAGAAGAACTTTTCTCCCACAAATACCACCCTTCTCCCCCCAAATAGGACATTTTCTTCCAGACATGCCACATTTCTCCCAAATATATCACATCTTCTCCAAGAAATACCAGGTTTCCAACTTCAAATAGGACCTTTTCACCCACAAATACCTCTTTTATCTCCAAATTAGGATAGTTTCTTCCAGACATGCCACATTTCTCCCAAATATATCACATCTTCTCCAAGAAATACCAGCTTTCCCCCTTCAAATAGGACCTTTTCACCCACAAATACCTCTTTTATCCCCAAAATAGGACAGTTTCTTCCAGAAATGCCACATTTCTCCCAAATATATCACATCTTCTCCAAGAAATACCAGGTTTTCCCCTTCAAATAGGACCTTTTCACCCACAAATGCCTGTTCTATCCCCATAAGAGGACAGTTTCTTCCAGAAATGTCACATTTCTCCCAAACATATCACATCTTCTCCAAGAAATACCAGCTTTCCCCCTTCAAATAGGACCTTTTCACCCACAAATACCTCTTTTATCCCCAAAAGAGGACAGTTTCTTCCAGAAATGCCACAGAAATACCAGGTTTCCCCCTTGAAATAGGAACTTTTCTCCCACAAATACCTCATTTATCCCCAAAAGAGGACAGTTTCTGCCAGAATGGCCTCATTTCTCCCAAATAGATCACATCTTCTCCAAGAAATACCACGTTTCCCCCTTCAAATAGGACCTTTTCACCCACAAATACCTCTTTTATCCCCAAAAGAGGACAGTTTCTTCCAGAAATGCCACATTTCTCCCAAATATATCACATCTTCTCCAAGAAATGCCAGCTTTCCCCCTTCAAATAGGACCTTTTCAACCACAAATACCTCTTTTATCCACAAAAGAGGACAGTTTCTTCCAGACATGCCACATTTCTCCCAAATATATCACATCTCCTGCAAGAACATCCAGCTTTCCCCCTTCAAATAGGACCTTTTCTCCCACAAATACCTGTTTTATCCCCATAATTGGACAGTTTCTTCCAGACATGCCAGATTTCTCCAAAATATATCACATCTTCTCCAAGAAATACCAGGTTCCCCCTTGAAATAGGACCTTTTCACCCACAAATACCTCTTTTATCCCCAAAAGAGGACAGTTCCTTCCAGAAATGCCAAATTTCTCCCAAATATATCACATCTTCTCCAAGAAATCCCGGGTTTCCCCCTTCAAATAGGACCTTATCACCCACAAATACCTCTTTTATCCCCAAAATAGGACAGTTTCTTCCAGAAAGGCCACATTTCTCCCAAATATATCACATCTGCTCCAAGAAATACCACGTTTCCCCCTTCAAATAGGACCTTGTCACCCACAAATACCACTTTTATCCCCAAAATAGGACAGTTTCTTCCAGAAATGCCACATTTCTCCCAAATATATCACATCTTCTCCAAGAAATACCTGCTTTCCCCCTTCAAATAGGACCTTTTCACCCACAAATACCTGTTTTATCCTCAAAAGAGGACAGTTTCTTCCAGAAATGCCACATTTCTCCCAAATATATCACATCTTCTCCAAGAAATACCAGCTTTCCCCCTTCAAATAGGAACTTTTCTCCCACAAATACCTCTTTTATCCCCAAAAGAGCACAGTTTCTTCCAGACATGCCACATTTCTCCCAAATAGATCACATCTTCTCCAAGAAATACCAGGTTTCCCCCTTCAAATAGGACCTTACACCCACAAATACCACTTTTATCCCCAAAATAGGACAGTTTCTTCCAGAAATGACACATTTCTCCCAAACATATCACATCTTCTCCAAGAAATACCACGTTTCCCCTTCAAATAGGACCTTTTCACCCACAAAAAATTATTTTATCCCCAAAATAGGACAGTTTCTTCCAGAAATGCCTGATTTCTCCCAAATATATTTCATCTTCTCCAAGAAATACCAGGTTTCCCTTGGAAATAGGACCTTCTCACCCACAAATACCTCTTTTATCCCTCAAATAGGACAGTTTCTTCCAGACATGCCACATTTCTCCCAAATATATCACATCTTCTCCAAGAAATACCAGGATTCCTCCTGAAAGAGGACCTTTTCTACCACAAATACCAGCCTTCTCCCCCCAAATAGGGCAGTTTCTTACAGAAATGCCACATTTCTCCCAAACATATCACATCTTCTCATAGAATTACCAGCTTTCCCCCTTCAAATAGGACCTTTTCTCCCACAAATACCTGTTTTATCCTCAAAAGAGGACAGTTTCTTCCAGAAAGGCCACATTTCTCCCAAATATATCACATCTTCTCCAAGAAATACCAGCTTTCCCCTTTCAAATAGGACCTTTTCACCCACAAATACCTCTTTTATCCCCAAATTAGAACAGTTTCTTCCAGAAATGCCATATTTCTCCCAAACATATCACATCTTCTCCAAGAAATACCAGGTTTCCCCCTTCAAATAGGACCTTTTCACCCACAAATACCTCTTTTATCCCCAAAATAGGACAGTTTCTTCCAGAAATGGCACATTTCTCCCAAACATATCACGTCTCCTCGAAGAAATACCAGGATTCCTCCTGAAATAGGAACTTTTCTCCCACAAATACCACCCTTCTCCCCCAAAATAGGACAGTTTCTTCCAGAAATGCCTGATTTCTCCCAAATATATTTCATCTTCTCCAAGAAATACCAGGTTTCCCTTGGAAATAGGACCTTCTCACCCACAAATACCTCTTTTATCCCTCAAATAGGACAGTTTCTTCCAGACATGCCACATTTCTCCCAAATATATCACATCTTCTCCAAGAAATACCAGGATTCCTCCTGAAAGAGGACCTTTTCTACCACAAATACCAGCCTTCTCCCCCCAAATAGGGCAGTTTCTTACAGAAATGCCACATTTCTCCCAAACATATCACGTCTTCTCATAGAATTACCAGCTTTCCCCCTTCAAATAGGACCTTTTCTCCCACAAATACCTGTTTTATCCTCAAAAGAGGACAGTTTCTTCCAGAAAGGCCACATTTCTCCCAAATATATCACATCTTCTCCAAGAAATACCAGCTTTCCCCTTTCAAATAGGACCTTTTCACCCACAAATACCTCTTTTATCCCCAAAAGAGGACAGTTTCTTCCAGAAATGCCATATTTCTCCCAAACATATCACATCTTCTCCAAGAAATACCAGGTTTCCCCCTTCAAATAGGACCTTTTCACCCACAAATACCTCTTTTATCCCTCAAATAGGACAGTTTCTTCCAGAAATGGCACATTTCTCCCAAACATATCACGTCTCCTCGAAGAAATACCAGGATTCCTCCTGAAATAGGAACTTTTCTCCCACAAATACCACCCTTCTCCCCCAAAATAGGACAGTTTCTTCCAGACATGCCACATTTCTCTGAAAAATATATCACATCTTCTCCAAGAAATACCAGGTTTTCCCCTTCAAATAGGACCTTTTCACCCACAAATACCTGTTTTATCCCCAAAAGAGGACAGTTTCTTCCAGAAATGCCACATTTCTCCCAAATATATCACATCTTCTCCAAGAAATACCTGCTTTCCCCCTTCAAATAGGACGTTTTCACCCACAAATACCTCTTTTATCCCCAAAAGAGGACAGTTTCTTCCAGAAAGGCCACATTTCTCCCAAATAGATCACGTCTTCTCCAAGAAATACCACGTTTCCCCCTTCAAATAGGACCTTTTCACCCACAAATACCTGTTCTATCCCCAAAAGAGGACAGTTTCTTCCAGAAATGCCATATTTCTCCCAAACATATCACATCTTCTCCAAGAAATACCAGGTTTCCCCCTTCAAATAGGACCTTATCACCCACAAATACCTGTTTTATCCCCAAAAGAGGACAGTTTCTTCCAGAAATGGCACATTTCTCCCAAACATATCACGTCTCCTCCAAGAAATACCAGCTTTCCTCCTTCAAATAGGAACTTTTCTCCCACAAATACCACCCTTCTCCCCCCAAATAGGACATTTTCTTCCAGACATGCCACATTTCTCCCAAATAGATCACATCTTCTCCAAGAAATACCAGGTTTTCCCCTTCAAATAGGACCTTTTCACACACAAATACCTGTTCTATCCCCATAAGAGGACAGTTTCTTCCAGACATGCCACATTTCTCCCAAATAGATCACATCTTCTCCAAGAAATACCAGGTTTCCCCCTTCAAATACGACCTTTTCTCCCACAATTACCTCTTTTATCCCCAAAAGAGGACAGTTTCTTCCAGACATGCCACATTTCTCCCAGATATATCACAACTCCTCCTAGAAATACCAGGTTTCCCCCTTCAATTAGGACCTTTTCTCCATGAAATACCTCTTTTATCCCCAAAAGAGGACATTTTCTTTCAGAAAGGCCAGATTTCTCCCAAATATATCACATCTTCTCCAAGAAATACCAGGTTTCCCCCTTCAAATAGGACCTTTTCAACCACTAATACCTCTTTTATCCCCAAAAGAGGACAGTTTCTTCCAGAAATGCCACATTTCTTCCAAATATATCACAACTTCTCCAAGAAATCATAGAATCATAGAATCATAGAATCACAAGGTTGGAAACGACCTATAAGATCATCTAGTCCAACCGTCTTCACACTGCCACTGCTACCACAAGCACTAAACCATATCTCGCAGCTCCTCGTCCAGGCGCCTCTTGAACACTGCCAGAGATGGCGACTCCACCACCTCCCTTGGCAGGCCATTCCAGTGCCTGACCACTCTCTGAGAGAAGAAGTTCTTCCTTAAGTCTAACCTAAACCTCTTCTGGTACAACTTGTGGCCATTCCCCCGGGTCCTGTTCGTTGCCTGGGAGAAGAGGCCAAACCCCTCTTCTCCACAACCTCCCTTCAGGAAGTTGTAGAGTGCAATGAGGTCTCCCCTGAGCCTCCTCTTCTCCAAACTAAACAATCCCAGCTCCCTCAGCCGCTCCTCATAGGACTTGTGCTCCAGACCCCTCACCAGTTTTGTTGCCCTTCTCTGGACACGCTCCAGGGCCTCAATGTCTTTTCTGTAGTGAGGGGCCCAAAACTGAACACAGTACTCAAGGTGCGGCCTCACCAGTGCTGAGTACAGGGGGATGATCACCTCCTTGCTCCTACTGGCCACACTATTTCTAATGCAGGCCAGGATGCCGTTGGCCCTCTTGGCCACCTGGGCACACTGTCGGCTCATGTTCAGCCGAGCATCGACCAACACCCCCAGGTCCCTTTCCTCTTCACAATCAACCAGCCACTCATCCCCAAGCCTATAGCGCTGCATGGGGTTGTTGCGGCCAAAGTGCAGGACCCGGCACTTGGCCTTGTTGAACCTCATTCCATTCGTTTCAGCCCAGCGATCCAGCTTATCTAAGTCCCTCTGAAGGGCCTCCCTACCCTCAGGCAGATCCACACCACCTCCCAGCTTGGTGTCATCTGCAAACTTACTGAGGGTACACTCAATCCCCTCGTCTAGGTCATCAATAAAGATATTAAACAAGATGGGCCCCAGTACCGACCCCTGGGGGACACCACTCGTAACAGGTCGCCAGCTGGACTTCGCTCCATTAACCACCACCCGTTGAGCACGGCCCTCGAGCCAGTTTCTTACCCAAAGGAGCGTGTACCTGTCCAGGCCACGGGCAGCCAGCTTCCCCAGAAGAAGCCTGTGAGAGACCATGTCAAAGGCTTTGCTGAAGTCTAGGTAGACTACATCAACAGCCTTTCCCTCATCTACCAGTCTGGTCACCCAGTCATAGAAGGAGATGAGGTTGGTCAAGCACGACCTGCCTTTCATGAACCCATGCTGGCTGGGCCTGATGCCCCGGGCACCACGCACATGCCGTGCGATCTCCCCCAAGATGATTTGCTCCATTACTTTCCCCGGTACCGAGGTCAGGCTGACAGGCCTATAGTTCCCCGGATCCTCCTTACGGCCCTTCTTGAAGATGGGAGTCACATCAGCAAGCCTCCAATCCTCTGGGACCTCTCCAGTTAACCAGGAGCGCTGATAGATGGCCGAGAGCGGCTCAGCAATCACCCCCGCCAGCTCCCTCAGCACCCGAGGGTGTAGGCCATCCGGTCCCATGGACTTGTGACAGTCCAGATGGAGGAGGAGTTCTCTGACTGTCTCCACCTGAATCGCTGGGGGTGCTTCCTGAGTAGCATCACAGACTTCCAGATCAGGGCATAAAATGCCCAGAGGATAACTGGTCTGGCTAAAGGCAGATGTAAAGAAAGCATTGAGGACCTCAGCCTTCTCCTTGTCCTCAGTGGCCACATTCCCTGCTGCATCAAGTAAAGGATGAGAATTGTCCTTGGTTCTTCCTTTGCTGTTGATATATTTATAAAAGGATTTTTTATTGTCTTTCACTGCAGTGGCCAATCTAAGTTCAAGTTGGGCTTTTGCCTTCCTAACGTCCTCCCTGCATACCTTAGCTACTTCCTTGTAATCTCCCCAACTAGCCTGTCCCTTCTTCCAGAGGACATAGACTCTCTTTTTCTCCCTGAGTCTCAACAGCAGTTCCCGGCTCATCCACGCCGGTCGCCTACCCCTGCGGCTCGCCTTACGGCACTCAGGGACAGCCTGTTCTTGCGCCTTTAAGATTTCCATCTTGAGGAGCGTCCAGGCGTCCTGGACCCCTTTACCCTTAAGAACCGACTCCCAAGGGACCCGTGCTACAAGCGCCCTGAACAGATCAAAGTCCGCCCTCTGGAAGTTCAAGAAAGTAGTTCTGCTGGTCACTCTCTTGACACCTCCAACAATAGAGAATTCTACAGTTCTATGATCGCTCTGCCCAAGACAGTCCCCAACCTTCACATCTCCCACCAGTCCTTCTCTGTTAGCGAAGATCAGGTCCAGCAGGGCACCACCCCTGGTAGGCTCTCCTACCAGTTGCGTAAGGAAGCTATCCTCTACACACTCTAAAAACCTCCTGGACTGTTTCCTCTGTGCTGTATTATACTTCCAACATATATCAGGGAAGTTGAAGTCTCCCATGAGAACAAGCGCTGGCGATCGCGTGACTTCCACGAGCTGCTCATAGAAAGCTTCATCCAACTCTTCATCCTGGTTAGGCGGTCTATAGCAGACCCCAACCAAGATGTCGCCACTACAGGCCTTCCCCCTGATCCTTACCCACAGACACTCCACTCTGTCATTACGAAGCCCAAGCTCTTCAACATCAAAACAGTCTTTGATATAAAGGGCCACACCACCACCCTTCTTTCCTCGTCTATCCCTTCTAAAGAGCTTGTAACCTTCTATCACAGCACTCCAGTCATGGGAGTGGTCCCACCATGTTTCCGTAACAGCAACAAGGTCATAATTCGCCTGATTCACAATCACTTCCAACTCATCCTTCTTGTTGCTCATGCTGCGTGCATTGGTATAGATGCACTTCAGTCGAGTCGTCTGCCTCCCCCCCAGCTTAGTCATTGTTCTCTTAGGCTCATCTCTTGCAGGGCCTGGTTTGTCCCCTTCCCCCTTCATAGCTAGTTTAAAGCTCTTTCTATAAGCCCCGCTAACTCTTGCGCTAGTATTCGTTGCCCCCTTAGAGATAGGCGGGTTCCACAGACAGACAACAGGCCAGGGGCAGAGTAAACCGCCCCATGATTAAAGAACCCAAAGTTTTTGGCTCGACACCAGCCTCCGAGCCAATTATTCATTGCTCGTATTTTCCAATCCCGCTCGGTGTCCCTTACTGCCCCCCCCGAAGGTATAGAGCAGAAGATCACTTGAGTTCCCGCTCCTTGAACTAAACGCCCTAAATCCCTGAAATCTTTTTTCATGGTTCGTAGACTTGTCTGAGCAATTTCATCACTGCCCACCTGAACTACGAGCAGTGGGAAGTAGTCAGAAGACCTGACCAGCTTAGGGAGTTTCCTGGTTATGTCCCTGACCCGAGCCCCAGGAAGGCAGCACACTTCCCGACGGACCGGGTCAGGTCTGCATACGGGGCCCTCCGTTCCTCTGAGGAGGGAGTCACCCACCACGACCACCCTTCTTTCTTTTCTGTCGGAGGCGGTCTCAAGGCGCGGGGGTGACCTCCTCGCCCTAGGCTCTCTCCTAGGCAAATTGCCAGAATTGGCATTGCAGAATAGGCAAAATGCCAGAATTCCTCCTGAAATAGGACCTTCTCAACCAAAACTACCAGCCATCTCCCCCCAAATTGGACATTTTCTTCCAGAAAGTCCAGATTTCTCCCAAATATATCACATCTTCTCCAAGAAATACCAGGATTCCTCCTGAAATAGGACCTTCTCACCGAAAACTAACAGCCTTCTCCCCCCAAATTGGACATTTTCTTCCGGAAAGGCCACATTTCTCCCAAATAGATCACATCTTCTCCAAGAAATACCAGCTTTCCCCCTTCAAATAGGACCTTTTCACCCACTAATAGCAGGCTTCTCCCCCAAATAGGACAGTTTCTTCCAGAAATGCCAGATTTCTCCCAAATATATCACATCTTCTCCAAGAAATACCACGTTTCCCCCTGGAAATAGGACCTTTTCACCCACAAATACCTGTTTTAGCCCCAAAATAGGACAGTTTCTTCCAGACATGCCAAATTCTCCCAAATATATCACATCTCCTTCAAGAAATACCAGCTTTCCCCCTTCAATTAGGACCTTTTCTCCCACAAATACCTCTTTTATCCCCAAAACAGGACACTTTCTTCCAGAAATGCCACATTTCTCCCAAATAGATCACATCTTCTCCAAGAAATACCAGCTTTCCCCCTTCAAATAGGACCTTTTCACCCACTAATAGCAGGCTTCTCCCCAAAATAGGACAGTTTCTTCCAGAAATGCCAGATTTCTCCCAAATATATCACATCTTCTCCAAGAAATACCACGTTTCCCCCTGGAAATAGGACCTTTTCACCCACAAATACCTGTTTTAGCCCCAAAATAGGACAGTTTCTTCCAGACATGCCAAATTCTCCCAAATATATCACATCTCCTTCAAGAAATACCAGCTTTCCCCCTTCAAATAGGACCTTTTCTCCCACAAATACCTGTTTTATCCCCAAAACAGGACACTTTCTTCCAGAAATGCCACATTTCTCCCAAATATATCACATCTTCTCCAAGAAATACCAGGTTTCCCCCTTCAAATAGGACCTTTTCACCCACAAATACCTCTTTTATCCCCAAAATAGGACAGTTTCTTCCAGACATGCCACATTTCTCCCAAATATATCACATCTTCTCCAAGAAATACCAGCTTTCCCCCTTCAAATAGGACCTTTTCACCCACAAATACCTGTTCTATCCCCAAAAGAGGACAGTTTCTTCCGGAAATGCCATATTTCTCCCAAACATATCACATCTTCTCCAAGAAATACAAGCTTTCCCCCTTCAAATAGGACCTTTTCACCCACAAATACATCTTTTATCCCCAAAAGAGGACAGTTTCTTCCAGAAATGCCACATTTCTCCCAAATATATCAAATCTCCTCCAAGAAATACGAGGATTCCTCCAGAAATAGGAACTTTTCTCCCACAAATACCACCCTTCTCACCCCAAATAGCACATTTTCTTCCAGAAAGGCCACATTTCTCCCAATATATCACATCTTCTCCAAGAAATACCAGGTTTTCCCCTGGAAATAGGACCTTTTCACACACAAATACCTGTTCTATCCCCATAAGAGGACAGTTTCTTCCAGAAATGCCACATTTCTCCCAAATATATCACATCTTCTCCAAGAAATACCAGGTTTCCCCCTTCAAATAGGACCTTTTCACCCACAAATACCTCTTTTATCCCCAAAATAGGACAGTTTCTTCCAGACATGCCACATTTCTCCCAAATATATCACATCTTCTCCAAGAAATACCAGCTTTCCCCCTTCAAATAGGACCTTTTCACCCACAAATACCTGTTCTATCCCCAAAAGAGGACAGTTTCTTCCGGAAATGCCATATTTCTCCCAAACATATCACATCTTCTCCAAGAAATACCAGCTTTCCCCCTTCAAATAGGACCTTTTCACCCACAAATACCTCTTTTATCCCCAAAAGAGGACAGTTTCTTCCAGAAATGCCACATTTCTCCCAAATATATCAAATCTCCTCCAAGAAATACGAGGATTCCTCCAGAAATAGGAACTTTTCTCCCACAAATACCACCCTTCTCACCCCAAATAGCACATTTTCTTCCAGAAAGGCCACATTTCTCCCAATATATCACATCTTCTCCAAGAAATACCAGGTTTTCCCCTGGAAATAGGACCTTTTCACACACAAATACCTGTTCTATCCCCATAAGAGGACAGTTTCTTCCAGAAATGCCACATTTCTCCCAAATATATCACATCTGCTCCAAGAAATACCACGTTTCCCCCTTCAAATAGGACCTTTTCCCCCAAAAAACTTCTTTTATCCCCCAAAGAGGACAGTTTCTTCCAGGAATGCCAGATTTCTCCCAAATATATCACATCTTCTCCAAGAAATACCACGTTTCCCCCTTCAAATAGGACCTTCTCACCCACAAATACCTCTTTTATCCCCAAAAGAGGACAGTTTTTTCCAGACATGCCACATTTCTCCCAAATATATCACATCTTCTCCAAGAAATACCAGGGTTCCCCCTTCAAATAGGACCTTTTCACCCACAAATACCTCTTTTATCCCCAAAAGAGGACAGTTTCTTCCAGAAATGCCACATTTCTCCCAAACATATCACATCTTCTCCAAGAAATGCCACGTTTCCCCTTCAAATAGGAACTTTTCACCCACAAAAAATTATTTTATCCCCAAAATAGGACAGTTTCTTCCAGAAATGCCTGATTTCTCCCAAATATATTTCATCTTCTCCAAGAAATACCAGGTTTCCCCCTTCAAATAGGACCTTCTCACCCACAAATACCTCTTTTATCCCTCAAATAGGACAGTTTCTTCCAGACATGCCACATTTCTCCCAAATATATCACATCTTCTCCAAGAAATACCAGGATTCCTCCTGAAAGAGGACCTTTTCTACCACAAATACCAGCCTTCTCCCCCCAAATAGGGCAGTTTCTTACAGAAATGCCACATTTCTCCCAAACATATCACATCTTCTCATAGAATTACCAGCTTTCCCCCTTCAAATAGGACCTTTTCTCCAACAAATACCTGTTTTATCCCCAAAAGAGGACAGTTTCTTCCAGAAAGGCCACAATTCTCCCAAATATATCACATCTTCTCCAAGAAATACCAGCTTTCCCCTTTCAAATAGGACCTTTTCACCCACAAATACCTCTTTTATCCCCAAAAGAGGACAGTTTCTTCCAGAAATGCCATATTTCTCCCAAACATATCACATCTTCTCCAAGAAATACCAGGTTTCCCCCTTCAAATAGGACCTTTTCACCCACAAATACCTCTTTTATCCCCAAAAGAGGACAGTTTCTTCCAGAAATGGCACATTTCTCCCAAACATATCACGTCTCCTCGAAGAAATACCAGGATTCCTCCTGAAATAGGAACTTTTCTCCCACAAATACCACCCTTCTCCCCCCAAATAGGACATTTTCTTCCAGACATGCCACATTTCTCAAAAAAATATATCACATCTTCTCCAAGAAATACCAGGATTTCCCCTTCAAATAGGACCTTTTCACCCACAAATACCTGTTTTATCCCCAAAATAGGACAGTTTCTTCCAGAAATGCCACATTTCTCCCAAACATATCACAACTTCTCCAAGAAATACCACGTTTCCCCCTTCAAATAGGACCTTTTCACCCACAAATACCTGTTCTATCCCCATAAGAGGACAGTTTCTTCCAGAAAGGACGCATTTCTCCCGAACATATCACATCTTCTCCAAGAAATACCAGGTTTCCGCCTTCAAATAGGACCTTTTCACCCACAAATACCTCTTTTATCCCCAAAAGAGGACAGTTTCTTCCAGAAATGGCACATTTCTCCCAAACATATCACGTCTCCTCCAAGAAATACCAGCTTTCCTCCTTCAAATAGGAACTTTTCCCCCACAAATACCACCCTTCTCCCCCCAAATAGGACATTTTCTTCCAGACATGCCACATTTCTCCCAAATAGATCACATCTTCTCCAAGAAATACCTGGTTTTCCCCTTCAAATAGGACCTTTTCACCCACAAATACCTCTTTTATCCCCATAAGAGGACAGTTTCTTCCAGACATGCCACATTTCTCCCAAATAGATCACATCTTCTCCAAGAAATACCAGGTTTCCCCCTTCAAATAGGACCTTTTCACCCACAAATACCTCTTTTATCCCCAAAAGAGGACAGTTTCTTCCAGAAATGCCAGATTTCTCCAAAATATATCACATCTTCTCCAAGAAATACCAGGTTTCCCCCTTCAAATACAACGTTTTCACCCACAAATACCGCTTTTATCCCAAAAAGAGGACAGTTTCTTCCAGAAATGCCACATTTCTCCCAAATATACCACATCTTCTCCAAGAAATACCTGCTTTCCCCCTTCAAATAGGACCTCTTCACCCACAAATACCTCTTTTATCCCCAAAAGAGGACAGTTTCTTCAAGAAATGCCACATTTCTCTAAAATATATCACATCTTCTCCAAGAAATACCAGCTTTCCCCCTTCAAATAGGACCTTTTCACCCACAAATACCTCTTTTATCCCCAAAAGAGGACAGTTTCTTCCTGACATGCCACATTTCTCCCAAATATATCATATCTTCTCATAGATTTACCAGGTTTCCCCCTTCAAATAGGACCTTTTCACCCACAAATACCTGTTTTATCCATATAGAGGACAGTTTCTCCCAGAAATGCCACATTTCTCCCAAACATATCACATCTTCTCCAAGAAATACCAGGTTTCCCCCTTCAAATACGACCTTTTCACCCACAAATACCTCTTTTATCCCCAAAGGAGGACAGTTTCTTCCAGACATGCCACATTTCTCCTAAATATATCACATCTTCTCCAAGATATACCAGGTTTCCCCCTTCAAATACGACCTTTTCACCCACAAATACCTCTTTTATCCCTCAAATAGGACAGTTTCTTCCAGACATGCCACAATTCTCCCAAACATATCACATCTTCTCCAAGAAATACCAGGTTTCCCCCTTCAAATAGGACCTTTTCAACCACTAATACCTCTTTTATCCCCAAAATAGGACAGTTTCTTCCGGACATGCCACATTTCTCCCAAATATATCACATCTTCTCCAGGAAATGCCAGGATTCCTCCTGAAATAGGACCTTCTCAACCAAAGCTACCAGCCTTCTCCCCCCAAATTGGACATTTTCTTCCAGAAAGGCCAGATTTCTCCCAAATATATCACATCTTCTCCAAGAAATACCACGTTTCCCCCTTCAAATAGGACCTTTTCTCCCACAAATACCTCTTTTATCCCCAAAAGAGGACAGTTTCTTCCAGAAATGGCACATTTCTCCCAAACATATCACGTCTCCTCGAAGAAATACCAGGATTCCTCCTGAAATAGGAACTTTTCTCCCACAAATACCACCCTTCTCCCCCCAAATAGGACATTTTCTTCCAGACATGCCACATTTCTCAAAAAAATATATCACATCTTCTCCAAGAAATACCAGGATTTCCCCTTCAAATAGGACCTTTTCACCCACAAATACCTCTTTTATCCCCAAAATAGGACAGTTTCTTCCAGAAATGCCATATTTCTCCCAAACATATCACATCTTCTCCAAGAAATACCAGGTTTCCCCCTTCAAATAGGACCTTTTCACCCACAAATACCTCTTTTATCCCCAAAATAGGACAGTTTCTTCCAGAAATGGCACATTTCTCCCAAACATATCACGTCTTCTCGAAGAAATACCAGGATTCCTCCTGAAATAGGAACTTTTCTCCCACAAATACCACCCTTCTCCCCCAAAATAGGACAGTTTCTTCCAGAAATGCCACATTTCTCCCAAATATAACACATCTTCTCCAAGAAATACCAGGTTTCCCCCTTCAAATAGGACCTTCTCACCCAAAAATACCTCTTTTATCCCTCAAATAGGACAGTTTCTTCCAGACATGCCACATTTCTCCCAAATATATCACATCTTCTCCAAGAAATACCAGGATTCCTCCTGAAAGAGGACCTTTTCACCCACAAATACCAGCCTTCTCCCCCCAAATAGGGCAGTTTCTTACAGAAATGCCACATTTCTCCCAAACATATCACATCTTCTCATAGAATTACCAGCTTTCCCCCTTCAAATAGGACCTTTTCTCCAACAAATACCTGTTTTATCCCCAAAAGAGGACAGTTTCTTCCAGAAAGGCCACAATTCTCCCAAATATATCACATCTTCTCCAAGAAATACCAGCTTTCCCCTTTCAAATAGGACCTTTTCACCCACAAATACCTCTTTTATCCCCAAAAGAGGACAGTTTCTTCCAGAAATGCCATATTTCTCCCAAACATATCACATCTTCTCCAAGAAATACCAGGTTTCCCCCTTCAAATAGGACCTTTTCACCCACAAATACCTCTTTTATCCCCAAAATAGGACAGTTTCTTCCAGAAATGGCACATTTCTCCCAAACATATCACGTCTCCTCGAAGAAATACCAGGATTCCTCCTGAAATAGGAACTTTTCTCCCACAAATACCACCCTTCTCCCCCCAAATAGGACATTTTCTTCCAGACATGCCACATTTCTCAAAAAAATATATCACATCTTCTCCAAGAAATACCAGGTTTTCCCCTGGAAATAGGACCTTTTCACCCACAAATACCTGTTTTATCCCCAAAATAGGACAGTTTCTTCCAGAAATGCCACATTTCTCCCAAATATATCACAACTTCTCCAAGAAATACCTGTTTTCCCCCTTCAAATAGGACCTTTTCACCCACAAATACCTGTTCTATCCCCATAAGAGGACAGTTTCTTCCAGAAATGCCATATTTCTCCCAAACATATCACATCTTCTCCAAGAAATACCAGGTTTCCCCCTTCAAATAGGACCTTTTCACCCACAAATACCTCTTTTATCCCCAAAAGAGGACAGTTTCTTCCAGAAATGGCACATTTCTCCCAAACATATCACGTCTCCTCCAAGAAATACCAGCTTTCCTCCTTCAAATAGGAACTTTTCTCCCACAAATACCACCCTTCTCCCCCCAAATAGGACATTTTCTTCCAGACATGCCACATTTCTCCCAAATAGATCACATCTTCTCCAAGAAATACCAGGTTTTCCCCTGGAAATAGGACCTTTTCACCCACAAATACCTGTTCTATCCCCATAAGAGGACAGTTTCTTCCAGACATGCCACATTTCTCCCAAATATATCACATCTTCTCCAAGAAATACCACGTTTCCCCCTTCAAATAGGACCTTTTCCCCAAAAAAACCTCTTTTATCCCCAAAAGAGGACAGTTTCTTCCAGGAATGCCAGATTTCTCCCAAATATATCACATCTTCTCCAAGAAATACCAGCTTTCCCCCTTCAAATAGGACCTTTTCACCCACAAATACCTCTTTTATCCCCAAAAGAGGACAGTTTCTTCCAGAAATGGCACATTTCTCCCAAATATATCACATCTTCTCCAAGAAATACCAGGTTTCGCCCTTCAAAAGGACCTTTTCTCCCACAGATACCTCTTTTATCCTCAAAAGAGGACAGTTTCTTCCAGACATGCCACATTTCTCCCAGATATATCACAACTCCTCCAAGAAATACCAGGTTTCCCCCTTCAATTAGGACCCTTTCTCCATGAAATACCTCTTTTATCCCCAAAAGAATACATTTTCTTCCAGAAAGGCCAGATTTCTCCCAAATATATCACATCTTCTCCAAGAAATACCAGGTTTCCCCCTTCAAATAGGACCTTTTCAACCACTAATACCTCTTTTATCCCCAAAATAGGACAGTTTCTTCCAGAAATGCCACATTTCTCCCAAATATATCACAACTTCTCCAAGAAATGCCAGAATTCCTCCTGAAATAGGACCTTCTCAACCAAAACTACCAGCCATCTCCCCCCAAATTGGACATTTTCTTCCAGAAAGGCCAGATTTCTCCCAAATATATCACATCTTCTCCAAGAAATACCAGGATTCCTCCTGAAATAGGACCTTCTCACCGAAAACTAACAGCCTTCTCCCCCCAAATTGGACATTTTCTTCCGGAAAGGCCACATTTCTCCCAAATAGATCACATCTTCTCCAAGAAATACCAGGTTTCCCCCTTCAAATAGGACCTTTTCACCCACTAATAGCAGGCTTCTCCCCCAAATAGGACAGTTTCTTCCAGAAATGCCAGATTTCTCCCAAATATATCACATCTTCTCCAAGAAATACCAGGTTTCCCCCTGGAAATAGGACCTTTTCACCCACAAATACCTCTTTTATCCCCAAAATAGGACAGTTTCTTCCAGACATGCCAAATTCTCCCAAATATATCACATCTCCTTCAAGAAATACCAGCTTTCCCCCTTCAAATAGGACCTTTTCTCCCACAAATACCTGTTTAATCCCCAAAACAGGACACTTTCTTCCAGAAATGCCACATTTCTCCCAAATATAACACATCTTCTCCAAGAAATACCAGGTTTCCCTCTTCAAATAGGACCTTTTCACCCACAAATACCTCTTTTATCCCCGAAATAGGACAGTTTCTTCCAGAAATGCCACATTTCTCCCAAATAGATCACATCTTCTCCAAGAAATAACAGCTTTCCCCCTTCAAATAGGACCTTTTCACCCACAAATACCTGTTTTATCCCCAAAAGAGGACAGTTTCTTCCAGAAATGCCATATTTCTCCCAAACATATCACATCTTCTCCAAGAAATACCAGCTTTCCCCCTTCAAATAGGACCTTTTCACCCACAAATACCTCTTTTATCCCCAAAAGAGGACAGTTTCTTCCAGAAATGCCACATTTCTCCCAAATATATCACATCTCCTCCAAGAAATACGAGGATTCCTCCAGAAATAGGAACTTTTCTCCCATAAATACCACCCTTCTCCCCCCAAATAGCACATTTTCTTCCAGAAAGGCCAAATTTCACCCAAATATATCACATCTTCTCCAAGAAATACCAGGTTTTCCCCTGGAAATAGGACCTTTTCACCCACAAATACCTGTTCTATCCCCATAAGAGGACAGTTTCTTCCAGAAATGCCACATTTCTCCCAAATATATCACATCTGCTCCAAGAAATACCACGTTTCCCCCTTCAAATAGGACCTTTTCCCCAGAAAACTTCTATTATCCCCAAAAGAGGACAGTTTCTTCCAGGAATGCCAGATTTCTCCCAAATATATCACATCTTCTCCAAGAAATACCACGTTTCCCCCTTCAAATAGGACCTTCTCACCCACAAATACCTCTTTTATCCCCAAAAGAGGACAGTTTTTTCCAGACATGCCACATTTCTCCCAAATATATCACATCTTCTCCAAGAAATACCAGGGTTCCCCCTTCAAATAGGACCTTTTCTCCCACAAATACCTCTTTTATCCCCAAAAGAGGACAGTTTCTTCCAGAAATGCCACATTTCTCCCAAATAGATCACAACTCCTCCAAGAAATACCTGGGTTCCCCCTTGAATTTGGACCTTTTTTCCATGAAATACCTCTTTTATACCCAAAAGTGGACAGTTTCTTCCAGAAAGGCCACATTTCTCCCAAATATATATCATCTTCTCCAAGAAATACCAGGTTTCCCCCTTCAAATAGGACCTTTTCAACCACTAATACCTCTTTTATCCCCAAAAGAGGACAGTTTCTGCCAGAAATGCCATATTTCTCCCAAATATATCACATCTTCTCCAAGAAATGCCAGGATTCCTCCTGAAAAAGGAACTTCTCACCCAAAACTACCAGCCTTCTCCCCCTAAATTGGACATTTTCTTCCAGAAAGGCCACATTTCTCCCAAATATATCACATCTTCTCCAAGAAATGCCAGGATTCCTCCTGAAATAGGACCTTCTCACCGAAAACTAACAGCCTTCTCCCCCAATTAGGACATTTTCTTCCAGAAAGGCCACATTTCTCCGAAACATATCACATCTTCTCCAAGAAATACCAGCTTTCCCCGTTCGAATAGGACCTTCTCACCCACAAATACCACTTTTATCCCCAAAATAGGACAGTTTCTTCCAGAAATGCCACATTTCTCCCAAATATATCACATCTTCACCAAGAAATACCACGTTTCCCCCTTCAAATAGGACCTTATCACCCACAAATACCTGTTTTATCCCCAAAAGAGGACAGTTTCTTCCAGAAATGCCACATTTCTCCCAAATAGATCACATCTTCTCCAAGAAATACCAGGTTTCCCCCTTCAAATAGGACCTTTTCACCCACAAATACCTCTTTTATCCCCAAAAGAGGACAGTTTCTTCCAGAAATGCCAGATTTCTCCAAAATATATCACATCTTCTCCAAGAAATACCAGGTTTCCCCCTTCAAATACAACGTTTTCACCCACAAATACCGCTTTTATCCCAAAAAGAGGACAGTTTCTTCCAGAAATGCCACATTTCTCCCAAATATACCACATCTTCTCCAAGAAATACCTGCTTTCCCCCTTCAAATAGGACCTCTTCACCCACAAATACCTCTTTTATCCCCAAAAGAGGACAGTTTCTTCAAGAAATGCCACATTTCTCTAAAATATATCACATCTTCTCCAAGAAATACCAGCTTTCCCCCTTCAAATAGGACCTTTTCACCCACAAATACCTCTTTTATCCCCAAAAGAGGACAGTTTCTTCCTGACATGCCACATTTCTCCCAAATATATCATATCTTCTCATAGATTTACCAGGTTTCCCCCTTCAAATAGGACCTTTTCACCCACAAATACCTGTTTTATCCATATAGAGGACAGTTTCTCCCAGAAATGCCACATTTCTCCCAAACATATCACATCTTCTCCAAGAAATACCAGGTTTCCCCCTTCAAATACGACCTTTTCACCCACAAATACCTCTTTTATCCCCAAAGGAGGACAGTTTCTTCCAGACATGCCACATTTCTCCTAAATATATCACATCTTCTCCAAGATATACCAGGTTTCCCCCTTCAAATACGACCTTTTCACCCACAAATACCTCTTTTATCCCTCAAATAGGACAGTTTCTTCCAGAAATGCCACATTTCTCCCAAACATATCACATCTTCTCCAAGAAATACCAGGTTTCCCCCTTCAAATAGGACCTTTTCAACCACTAATACCTCTTTTATCCCCAAAATAGGACAGTTTCTTCCGGACATGCCACATTTCTCCCAAATATATCACATCTTCTCCAGGAAATGCCAGGATTCCTCCTGAAATAGGACCTTCTCAACCAAAACTACCAGCCTTCTCCCCCCAAATTGGACATTTTCTTCCAGAAAGGCCAGATATCTCCCAAATATATCACATCTTCTCCAAGAAATACCACGTTTCCCCCTTCAAATAGGACCTTTTCTCCATGAAATACCTCTTTTATCCCCAAAAGAGGACAGTTTCTTCCAGAAATGCCACATTTCTCCCAAACATATCCCATCTCCTCCAAGAAATACCAGGATTCCTCCTGAAATAGGAACTTTTCTCCCACAAATACCACCCTTCTCCCGCCAAATAGGACATTTTCTTCCAGAAATGCCACATTTCTTCCAAATATATCACAACTTCTCCAAGAAATCATAGAATCATAGAATCATAGAATCACAAGGTTGGAAACGACCTATAAGATCATCTAGTCCAACCGTCTTCACACTGCCACTGCTACCACAAGCACTAAACCATATCTCGCAGCTCCTCGTCCAGGCGCCTCTTGAACACTGCCAGAGATGGCGACTCCACCACCTCCCTTGGCAGGCCATTCCAGTGCCTGACCACTCTCTGAGAGAAGAAGTTCTTCCTTAAGTCTAACCTAAACCTCTTCTGGTACAACTTGTGGCCATTCCCCCGGGTCCTGTTCGTTGCCTGGGAGAAGAGGCCAAACCCCTCTTCTCCACAACCTCCCTTCAGGAAGTTGTAGAGTGCAATGAGGTCTCCCCTGAGCCTCCTCTTCTCCAAACTAAACAATCCCAGCTCCCTCAGCCGCTCCTCATAGGACTTGTGCTCCAGACCCCTCACCAGTTTTGTTGCCCTTCTCTGGACACGCTCCAGGGCCTCAATGTCTTTTCTGTAGTGAGGGGCCCAAAACTGAACACAGTACTCAAGGTGCGGCCTCACCAGTGCTGAGTACAGGGGGATGATCACCTCCTTGCTCCTACTGGCCACACTATTTCTAATGCAGGCCAGGATGCCGTTGGCCCTCTTGGCCACCTGGGCACACTGTCGGCTCATGTTCAGCCGAGCATCGACCAACACCCCCAGGTCCCTTTCCTCTTCACAATCAACCAGCCACTCATCCCCAAGCCTATAGCGCTGCATGGGGTTGTTGCGGCCAAAGTGCAGGACCCGGCACTTGGCCTTGTTGAACCTCATTCCATTCGTTTCAGCCCAGCGATCCAGCTTATCTAAGTCCCTCTGAAGGGCCTCCCTACCCTCAGGCAGATCCACACCACCTCCCAGCTTGGTGTCATCTGCAAACTTACTGAGGGTACACTCAATCCCCTCGTCTAGGTCATCAATAAAGATATTAAACAAGATGGGCCCCAGTACCGACCCCTGGGGGACACCACTCGTAACAGGTCGCCAGCTGGACTTCGCTCCATTAACCACCACCCGTTGAGCACGGCCCTCGAGCCAGTTTCTTACCCAAAGGAGCGTGTACCTGTCCAGGCCACGGGCAGCCAGCTTCCCCAGAAGAAGCCTGTGAGAGACCATGTCAAAGGCTTTGCTGAAGTCTAGGTAGACTACATCAACAGCCTTTCCCTCATCTACCAGTCTGGTCACCCAGTCATAGAAGGAGATGAGGTTGGTCAAGCACGACCTGCCTTTCATGAACCCATGCTGGCTGGGCCTGATGCCCCGGGCACCACGCACATGCCGTGCGATCTCCCCCAAGATGATTTGCTCCATTACTTTCCCCGGTACCGAGGTCAGGCTGACAGGCCTATAGTTCCCCGGATCCTCCTTACGGCCCTTCTTGAAGATGGGAGTCACATCAGCAAGCCTCCAATCCTCTGGGACCTCTCCAGTTAACCAGGAGCGCTGATAGATGGCCGAGAGCGGCTCAGCAATCACCCCCGCCAGCTCCCTCAGCACCCGAGGGTGTAGGCCATCCGGTCCCATGGACTTGTGACAGTCCAGATGGAGGAGGAGTTCTCTGACTGTCTCCACCTGAATCGCTGGGGGTGCTTCCTGAGTAGCATCACAGACTTCCAGATCAGGGCATAAAATGCCCAGAGGATAACTGGTCTGGCTAAAGGCAGATGTAAAGAAAGCATTGAGGACCTCAGCCTTCTCCTTGTCCTCAGTGGCCACATTCCCTGCTGCATCAAGTAAAGGATGAGAATTGTCCTTGGTTCTTCCTTTGCTGTTGATATATTTATAAAAGGATTTTTTATTGTCTTTCACTGCAGTGGCCAATCTAAGTTCAAGTTGGGCTTTTGCCTTCCTAACGTCCTCCCTGCATACCTTAGCTACTTCCTTGTAATCTCCCCAACTAGCCTGTCCCTTCTTCCAGAGGACATAGACTCTCTTTTTCTCCCTGAGTCTCAACAGCAGTTCCCGGCTCATCCACGCCGGTCGCCTACCCCTGCGGCTCGCCTTACGGCACTCAGGGACAGCCTGTTCTTGCGCCTTTAAGATTTCCATCTTGAGGAGCGTCCAGGCGTCCTGGACCCCTTTACCCTTAAGAACCGACTCCCAAGGGACCCGTGCTACAAGCGCCCTGAACAGATCAAAGTCCGCCCTCTGGAAGTTCAAGAAAGTAGTTCTGCTGGTCACTCTCTTGACACCTCCAACAATAGAGAATTCTACAGTTCTATGATCGCTCTGCCCAAGACAGTCCCCAACCTTCACATCTCCCACCAGTCCTTCTCTGTTAGCGAAGATCAGGTCCAGCAGGGCACCACCCCTGGTAGGCTCTCCTACCAGTTGCGTAAGGAAGCTATCCTCTACACACTCTAAAAACCTCCTGGACTGTTTCCTCTGTGCTGTATTATACTTCCAACATATATCAGGGAAGTTGAAGTCTCCCATGAGAACAAGCGCTGGCGATCGCGTGACTTCCACGAGCTGCTCATAGAAAGCTTCATCCAACTCTTCATCCTGGTTAGGCGGTCTATAGCAGACCCCAACCAAGATGTCGCCACTACAGGCCTTCCCCCTGATCCTTACCCACAGACACTCCACTCTGTCATTACGAAGCCCAAGCTCTTCAACATCAAAACAGTCTTTGATATAAAGGGCCACACCACCACCCTTCTTTCCTCGTCTATCCCTTCTAAAGAGCTTGTAACCTTCTATCACAGCACTCCAGTCATGGGAGTGGTCCCACCATGTTTCCGTAACAGCAACAAGGTCATAATTCGCCTGATTCACAATCACTTCCAACTCATCCTTCTTGTTGCTCATGCTGCGTGCATTGGTATAGATGCACTTCAGTCGAGTCGTCTGCCTCCCCCCCAGCTTAGTCATTGTTCTCTTAGGCTCATCTCTTGCAGGGCCTGGTTTGTCCCCTTCCCCCTTCATAGCTAGTTTAAAGCTCTTTCTATAAGCCCCGCTAACTCTTGCGCTAGTATTCGTTGCCCCCTTAGAGATAGGCGGGTTCCACAGACAGACAACAGGCCAGGGGCAGAGTAAACCGCCCCATGATTAAAGAACCCAAAGTTTTTGGCTCGACACCAGCCTCCGAGCCAATTATTCATTGCTCGTATTTTCCAATCCCGCTCGGTGTCCCTTACTGCCCCCCCCGAAGGTATAGAGCAGAAGATCACTTGAGTTCCCGCTCCTTGAACTAAACGCCCTAAATCCCTGAAATCTTTTTTCATGGTTCGTAGACTTGTCTGAGCAATTTCATCACTGCCCACCTGAACTACGAGCAGTGGGAAGTAGTCAGAAGACCTGACCAGCTTAGGGAGTTTCCTGGTTATGTCCCTGACCCGAGCCCCAGGAAGGCAGCACACTTCCCGACGGACCGGGTCAGGTCTGCATACGGGGCCCTCCGTTCCTCTGAGGAGGGAGTCACCCACCACGACCACCCTTCTTTCTTTTCTGTCGGAGGCGGTCTCAAGGCGCGGGGGTGACCTCCTCGCCCTAGGCTCTCTCCTAGGCAAATTGCCAGAATTGGCATTGCAGAATAGGCAAAATGCCAGAATTCCTCCTGAAATAGGACCTTCTCAACCAAAACTACCAGCCATCTCCCCCCAAATTGGACATTTTCTTCCAGAAAGTCCAGATTTCTCCCAAATATATCACATCTTCTCCAAGAAATACCAGGATTCCTCCTGAAATAGGACCTTCTCAACCAAAACTACCAGCCTTCTCCCCCCAAATTGGACATTTTCTTCCAGACATGCCACATTTCTCCCAAATAGATCACATCTTCTCCAAGAAATACCAGCTTTCCCCCTTCAAATAGGACCTTTTCACCCACTAATAGCAGGCTTCTCCCCCAAATAGGACAGTTTCTTCCAGAAATGCCAGATTTCTCCCAAATATATCACATCTTCTCCAAGAAATACCACGTTTCCCCCTGGAAATAGGACCTTTTCACCCACAAATACCTGTTTTAGCCCCAAAATAGGACAGTTTCTTCCAGACATGCCAAATTCTCCCAAATATATCACATCTCCTTCAAGAAATACCAGCTTTCCCCCTTCAATTAGGACCTTTTCTCCCACAAATACCTCTTTTATCCCCAAAACAGGACACTTTCTTCCAGAAATGCCACATTTCTCCCAAATAGATCACATCTTCTCCAAGAAATACCAGCTTTCCCCCTTCAAATAGGACCTTTTCACCCACTAATAGCAGGCTTCTCCCCAAAATAGGACAGTTTCTTCCAGAAATGCCAGATTTCTCCCAAATATATCACATCTTCTCCAAGAAATACCACGTTTCCCCCTGGAAATAGGACCTTTTCACCCACAAATACCTGTTTTAGCCCCAAAATAGGACAGTTTCTTCCAGACATGCCAAATTCTCCCAAATATATCACATCTCCTTCAAGAAATACCAGCTTTCCCCCTTCAAATAGGACCTTTTCTCCCACAAATACCTGTTTTATCCCCAAAACAGGACACTTTCTTCCAGAAATGCCACATTTCTCCCAAATATATCACATCTTCTCCAAGAAATACCAGGTTTCCCCCTTCAAATAGGACCTTTTCACCCACAAATACCTCTTTTATCCCCAAAATAGGACAGTTTCTTCCAGACATGCCACATTTCTCCCAAATATATCACATCTTCTCCAAGAAATACCAGCTTTCCCCCTTCAAATAGGACCTTTTCACCCACAAATACCTGTTCTATCCCCAAAAGAGGACAGTTTCTTCCGGAAATGCCATATTTCTCCAAAACATATCACATCTTCTCCAAGAAATACCAGCTTTCCCCCTTCAAATAGGACCTTTTCACCCACAAATACCTCTTTTATCCCCAAAAGAGGACAGTTTCTTCCAGAAATGCCACATTTCTCCCAAATATATCAAATCTCCTCCAAGAAATACGAGGATTCCTCCAGAAATAGGAACTTTTCTCCCACAAATACCACCCTTCTCACCCCAAATAGCACATTTTCTTCCAGAAAGGCCACATTTCTCCCAATATATCACATCTTCTCCAAGAAATACCAGGTTTTCCCCTGGAAATAGGACCTTTTCACACACAAATACCTGTTCTATCCCCATAAGAGGACAGTTTCTTCCAGAAATGCCACATTTCTCCCAAATATATCACATCTGCTCCAAGAAATACCACGTTTCCCCCTTCAAATAGGACCTTTTCCCCCAAAAAACTTCTTTTATCCCCCAAAGAGGACAGTTTCTTCCAGGAATGCCAGATTTCTCCCAAATATATCACATCTTCTCCAAGAAATACCACGTTTCCCCCTTCAAATAGGACCTTCTCACCCACAAATACCTCTTTTATCCCCAAAAGAGGACAGTTTTTTCCAGACATGCCACATTTCTCCCAAATATATCACATCTTCTCCAAGAAATACCAGGGTTCCCCCTTCAAATAGGACCTTTTCACCCACAAATACCTGTTTGATCCCCAAAAGAGGACAGTTTCTTCCAGAAATGCCACATTTCTCCCAAACATATCACATCTTCTCCAAGAAATGCCACGTTTCCCCTTCAAATAGGAACTTTTCACCCACAAAAAATTATTTTATCCCCAAAATAGGACAGTTTCTTCCAGAAATGCCTGATTTCTCCCAAATATATTTCATCTTCTCCAAGAAATACCAGCTTTCCCCCTTCAAATAGGACCTTCTCACCCACAAATACCTCTTTTATCCCTCAAATAGGACAGTTTCTTCCAGACATGCCACATTTCTCCCAAATATATCACATCTTCTCCAAGAAATACCAGGATTCCTCCTGAAAGAGGACCTTTTCTACCACAAATACCAGCCTTCTCCCCCCAAATAGGGCAGTTTCTTACAGAAATGCCACATTTCTCCCAAACATATCACATCTTCTCATAGAATTACCAGCTTTCCCCCTTCAAATAGGACCTTTTCTCCAACAAATACCTGTTTTATCCCCAAAAGAGGACAGTTTCTTCCAGAAAGGCCACAATTCTCCCAAATATATCACATCTTCTCCAAGAAATACCAGCTTTCCCCTTTCAAATAGGACCTTTTCACCCACAAATACCTCTTTTATCCCCAAAAGAGGACAGTTTCTTCCAGAAATGCCATATTTCTCCCAAACATATCACATCTTCTCCAAGAAATACCAGGTTTCCCCCTTCAAATAGGACCTTTTCACCCACAAATACCTCTTTTATCCCCAAAATAGGACAGTTTCTTCCAGAAATGGCACATTTCTCCCAAACATATCACGTCTCCTCGAAGAAATACCAGGATTCCTCCTGAAATAGGAACTTTTCTCCCACAAATACCACCCTTCTCCCCCCAAATAGGACATTTTCTTCCAGACATGCCACATTTCTCAAAAAAATATATCACATCTTCTCCAAGAAATACCAGGATTTCCCCTTCAAATAGGACCTTTTCACCCACAAATACCTCTTTTATCCCCAAAATAGGACAGTTTCTTCCAGAAATGCCACATTTCTCCCAAACATATCACAACTTCTCCAAGAAATACCACGTTTCCCCCTTCAAATAGGACCTTTTCACCCACAAATACCTGTTCTATCCCCATAAGAGGACAGTTTCTTCCAGAAAGGACGCATTTCTCCCAAACATATCACATCTTCTCCAAGAAATACCAGGTTTCCGCCTTCAAATAGGACCTTTTCACCCACAAATACCTCTTTAATCCCCAAAAGAGGACAGTTTCTTCCAGAAATGGCACATTTCTCCCAAACATATCACGTCTCCTCCAAGAAATACCAGCTTTCCTCCTTGAAATAGGAACTTTTCCCCCACAAATACCACCCTTCTCCCCCCAAATAGGACATTTTCTTCCAGACATGCCACATTTCTCCCAAATAGATCACATCTTCTCCAAGAAATACCTGGTTTTCCCCTTCAAATAGGACCTTTTCAGCCACAAATACCTCTTTTATCCCCATAAGAGGACAGTTTCTTCCAGACATGCCACATTTCTCCCAAATAGATCACATCTTCTCCAAGAAATACCAGGTTTCCCCCTTCAAATAGGACCTTTTCACCCACAAATACCTCTTTTATCCCCAAAAGAGGACAGTTTCTTCCAGAAATGCCACATTTCTCCCAAATATACCACATCTTCTCCAAGAAATACCTGCTTTCCCCCTTCAAATAGGACCTCTTCACCCACAAATACCTCTTTTATCCCCAAAAGAGGACAGTTTCTTCAAGAAATGCCACATTTCTCTAAAATATATCACATCTTCTCCAAGAAATACCAGCTTTCCCCCTTCAAATAGGACCTTTTCACCCACAAATACCTCTTTTATCCCCAAAAGAGGACAGTTTCTTCCTGACATGCCACATTTCTCCCAAATATATCATATCTTCTCATAGATTTACCAGGTTTCCCCCTTCAAATAGGACCTTTTCACCCACAAATACCTGTTTTATCCATATAGAGGACAGTTTCTCCCAGAAATGCCACATTTCTCCCAAACATATCACATCTTCTCCAAGAAATACCAGGTTTCCCCCTTCAAATACGACCTTTTCACCCACAAATACCTCTTTTATCCCCAAAGGAGGACAGTTTCTTCCAGACATGCCACATTTCTCCTAAATATATCACATCTTCTCCAAGATATACCAGGTTTCCCCCTTCAAATACGACCTTTTCACCCACAAATACCTGTTATATCCCCAAAAGAGGACTGTTTCTGCCAGAAAGGCCACATTTCTCCCAAATATATCACATCTTCTCCAAGAAATACCAGGTTTCCCCCTTCAAATAGGACCTTTTCAACCACTAATACCTCTTTTATCCCCAAAATAGGACAGTTTCTTCCGGACATGCCACATTTCTCCCAAATATATCACATCTTCTCCAGGAAATGCCAGGATTCCTCCTGAAATAGGACCTTCTCAACCAAAGCTACCAGCCTTCTCCCCCCAAATTGGACATTTTCTTCCAGAAAGGCCAGATTTCTCCCAAATATATCACATCTTCTCCAAGAAATACCACGTTTCCCCCTTCAAATAGGACCTTTTCTCCCACAAATACCTCTTTTATCCCCAAAAGAGGACAGTTTCTTCCAGAAATGGCACATTTCTCCCAAACATATCACGTCTCCTCGAAGAAATACCAGGATTCCTCCTGAAATAGGAACTTTTCTCCCACAAATACCACCCTTCTCCCCCCAAATAGGACATTTTCTTCCAGACATGCCACATTTCTCAAAAAAATATATCACATCTTCTCCAAGAAATACCAGGATTTCCCCTTCAAATAGGACCTTTTCACCCACAAATACCTCTTTTATCCCCAAAATAGGACAGTTTCTTCCAGAAATGCCATATTTCTCCCAAACATATCACATCTTCTCCAAGAAATACCAGGTTTCCCCCTTCAAATAGGACCTTTTCACCCACAAATACCTCTTTTATCCCCAAAATAGGACAGTTTCTTCCAGAAATGGCACATTTCTCCCAAACATATCACGTCTCCTCGAAGAAATACCAGGATTCCTCCTGAAATAGGAACTTTTCTCCCACAAATACCACCCTTCTCCCCCAAAATAGGACAGTTTCTTCCAGAAATGCCACATTTCTCCCAAATATAACACATCTTCTCCAAGAAATACCAGGTTTCCCTTGGAAATAGGACCTTCTCACCCACAAATACCTCTTTTATCCCTCAAATAGGACAGTTTCTTCCAGACATGCCACATTTCTCCCAAATAGATCACATCTTCTCCAAGAAATACCAGGATTCCTCCTGAAAGAGGACCTTTTCTACCACAAATACCAGCCTTCTCCCCCCAAATAGGGCAGTTTCTTACAGAAATGCCACATTTCTCCCAAACATATCACATCTTCTCATAGAATTACCAGCTTTCCCCCTTCAAATAGGACCTTTTCTCCCACAAATACCTGTTTTATCCTCAAAAGAGGACAGTTTCTTCCAGAAAGGCCACATTTCTCCCAAATATATCACATCTTCTCCAAGAAATACCAGCTTTCCCCTTTCAAATAGGACCTTTTCACCCACAAATACCTCTTTTATCCCCAAAAGAGGACAGTTTCTTCCAGAAATGCCATATTTCTCCCAAACATATCACATCTTCTCCAAGAAATACCAGGTTTCCCCCTTCAAATAGGACCTTTTCACCCACAAATACCTCTTTTATCCCCAAAATAGGACAGTTTCTTCCAGAAATGGCACATTTCTCCCAAACATATCACGTCTCCTCGAAGAAATACCAGGATTCCTCCTGAAATAGGAACTTTTCTCCCACAAATACCACCCTTCTCCCCCAAAATAGGACAGTTTCTTCCAGACATGCCACATTTCTCTGAAAAATATATCACATCTCCAAGAAATACCAGGTTTTCCCCTTCAAATAGGACCTTTTCACCCACAAATACCTGTTTTATCCCCAAAAGAGGACAGTTTCTTCCAGAAATGCCACATTTCTCCCAAATATATCACATCTTCTCCAAGAAATACCTGCTTTCCCCCTTCAAATAGGACGTTTTCCCCAAAAAAACCTCTTTTATCCCCAAAAGAGGACAGTTTCTTCCAGAAAGGCCACATTTCTCCCAAATAGATCACATCTTCTCCAAGAAATACCACGTTTCCCCCTTCAAATAGGACCTTTTCACCCACAAATACCTGTTCTATCCCCAAAAGAGGACAGTTTCTTCCAGAAATGCCATATTTCTCCCAAACATATCACATCTTCTCCAAGAAATACCAGGTTTCCCCCTTCAAATAGGACCTTATCACCCACAAATACCTGTTTTATCCCCAAAAGAGGACAGTTTCTTCCAGAAATGGCACATTTCTCCCAAACATATCACGTCTCCTCCAAGAAATACCAGCT